>MU181989.1:491719-515439 GCA_016904865.1 Pissodes strobi
TATATTTGCATATTAGCATATTATAGGCAGTTTGCAGTTCGACTTGGTTGAGAGCTGCTAGTGTCCATAACCGAACCAACTGCGTCTAATTAAATATCTAATCTTTAGCTATTGAACTTGACTTTTTGTGATTCATGCAACTCCTTCCTTTCTGCTAACAAACAGGGAAGAAGTTTGTCAAATTTTAGATATAAGAAAGAAAAGGTGAAAACCTTTTTTTTTGGTAGCCTATGTTAAAGTTCCAGACACTAGACACAAGTACGTTCTTTGGAAAATGAAGTGATTAGTTTCATATAGTCGTATTACTTACTCAAACGCGATTTATTAGGTGGAAAAAGTTATTCCTATTTTAAATTTATGGTTAACTCTTTACAACAATAGAGAAACACTTTCCTATAGAAGATTTTCGAAAGCTATTTTTTTTTTCAAGTTGATAGGCTCATTTTCAGTTTTTCAAAAATAATTTTATTCAACATACAGGTATTGTATTGACATATTAAGTTGCTATACCAAAAATCAGATTTTTCTGAGAAGTCTAAATCAGTGAAAATAAATAAAAAATTGCCGCTCGAACATTGTAAACGCGTGACGTCATAAGATATGAAGATCGCGTTGAGTTATATATTTATCTAGGACAGTAACAGAAACATCAGCATTCTCGCGGTGCGGTGGCGCGGGTCGCGGCCTCGCAACAGAACGTCATCCTATTTTATTACATCACATCTCCGATGTAGACGCGCTTCGCATTCTGCATATTTAAACTCTTATATTTCAAGAACCGCTTAACAGATTGATTAAAATTTTTAATATGGCTTATTTTTATGAAGTATTTTAAGTAGGTAATAGAAATTTGATTGTTTTTTTTAATGAGCTCGGTGCTGCAAGTAGACTTCTACTTGTCTAGCTTGTCAACGGCGACACGTTTGTCGTTCCACCCAAACATGGTTCTCACCTCAGTCTGGTCTTTGTTTTGTGTCAAATTATGTGAACCTTTTAAAAAATGTAACTTGTAATCTATATTTTGATGTGACCGTGGTCGTTTGATGTTGTTTGTTCCTCTTTGTGGATATTTCTTTTTGTGCCACTGACAAGTAATACTGATCATGGCTCAGGCCGAAACCACTCTGTTACGCTAATTTAAGAAGTCCTTTTGGATTAAATTTTTTTGCATGGAATACAAAGGGTGTTTCATTTAGTATATTTCGTACATGCACACAGCCTTCACTCTTCATCTAATTTATTTATATTCTTAAATATTTTCTCGAACGTAACCTACACAAAGGAAAATTAATTAGATCTCAAACCTAACCAAGATTAACTATTACCCAAATTATATGATCATTAATCCTAAATCTTAAATTCTAAATCATTAATACTGCCTAGTTCCTATTTTACAAATATTTTTAAATAAAATCTGAATTTTAAGGTTCTGAAATACAGTTAATCACAGAACACTTTAAATAAAGATTACTCTGCTGCATAAAAAAAAAACATATAAATTAATGCCATGGCAGCGATAACATCAGTTAAAAAAAATGAAATCAAATAGCTTAACTTGTGCGGAGAAAATCTGATCAATAGAGATCTACAGGGGAAATCGAAGTGAGCTCAGTTCGGTAGCCTGCATAAGGACGAAAACTTAAAGTGGTAGTTAGGTAAGACGGTCTATACGGTGCCATAAGGCTGTGAGCCTTATGGCACAATTACAGCATGTGTGCATTATGTAAGTATATGTAATACTAAAAGTAAGCAGATAATCTCTATTGTGTTAGCAAAACATTTGCTAACCAAGTTAAGATCATATACAGTAATGAAAGAAGTCGGTATTTATTAACAAATAACGTTAAGCATCGGTAATAGATACGATAGAAATTAACCATTAAATATCAGTTAACGGTAAGTTCCATAAGAATAAGATAAACAATTATATGACTTACAGTGAGAACATAGCATTTAGGTAAATGTCCGTAATAAAACAATGTAAATCAGATGATCACGGTTGTATTAGCAAGACATTTGCTAATCAAAATAATAGCGTATACGGTAGTGAAGATAGTCGCTATTGGTTAATCTGATAACGATAAAAAACGGTATTAGATACGATAATAGAGAATATACGGTTTAAAAACGTATAACAGCAGTTCTGAAAATGATAAGGTAAGGTATTATAGGTAAAATAAGCAATTATAGGGCACAACTTTTATGCCATTCTCATACGGTCACACAGATGCGGTTGGTGGTTATTCTCTAACTCATACAGGTTCTTGGTTGACCCCAATTAAGCTATTACTGCTTCTTGGAAGCTACACATCACACTATGTGAGTCACCATTACTTCATCAGATGAATCCCAAATTGGGAGGAATAAACCTGGAGAAACTCTAGGTCAGCGAAAACCGGGTGGAGGAAGGACGCTAGTTCAATTATAAATAATTTTAGCCACCTAATACAGAAACATAAAATATAGCGTAAATATTTAAAAGGGTAACCTCACTTTACAGGGCGATATTGCCGATAAAACGAGAAAATATTGATGGCAGAGTGCTTGCCAATTTATCTCATGATAAATTAATACGAATAATGGATTCTATGATAAAAAATTACAACGATAATATCTCGATTTCAAAACTTGTCTTTTTCTCTACCTACGCGTTCATCGCGCGGAAGAGAAAACCACGTCAGCTGCCAAAACATCTTCGATATCCGTCAAGAGAACGTTCGAAAATGAGGTACGGCTATGAACACCTCAATCGAACACTTCAATCGGTACAGAATTTGTCGATTCCGGTTGGGTGCGTTCCAATACTCCAAAATAAGAAATAGGTAATGTTTTAAGTTTTAAGATATAAATTTTAATTTGAGAATAGGTATGTTAAGTTCCAATGTCAGGTAAAGATAGTATCAACCTCATAAATCTACCAGTGGAAGGGAAGACACAATGTTTTTGGGTTTGCGAGCATTTACAATGCTACAAGTGTGAGTGGGAATATATCGGTTCAAAACTAATGAGAAGCTGGAAATGTGATGTGTGTATCGTTACGCCTAATGTCTATGGCGACTATGTTGAAAAGCAATTTAGGGGTATAAGTAACTATTGTGTGTAATGAAACTCCTCTTCTTGACCTTATTTGTTTTTACACCGAGACTCCAAAACAAAAATAGCTCTCGTATTTCATTTAATCTCAATTAATCATATTCTCTAATTCTAGTTTATTCATACTTTTATAAGAAAAAAATATTTTATCAGCACTATAATACTAATATATTAACGTGATTACTAAAAAATATACGAGTATACAAAATTACGCGCTTGTATACATGTTATCAAAGGAAATGGCTGAGATAACAGCGTTTTGTCGGTTAGTTTAAGTTGAGTGGAAATCGCATTAATTCTTGATACAAAATACAGCTTTGCCTTGAAGTTGAATGCGGATAGCTATTCGTATGAAAATCAATTTTTTAGTATTTTTAAACCAATAAACCTAAACGAGTTATAGGTGGAGCTAGCAGCTTAACACTGTTCACCGACGACTTGTGTAGCACGCATAAAAATTGTGCTACACAAGCCCTGCTGTATTCATGCAAAGAGTGCAATTTTCAATATAAATTACACAAGATACCATTTCTTAAATTTGTAGCAATAATCGTTAAATTAAATGTTGGTAAAGATATTACAGTATGTTGAAAAGTTTTCGGTAATTTGCAACTTTGCTATACTTTTTTACAGAGCTGAGAGCTCCAAAACAAAGCATTAACGACAAACCTAAATAACACTGAAAGTGTTTTCTGTGGGAATAAATTGCACATGTATCAAAGCAAGCCAGGGATTATTGTTAGTAGCTACAGTAAATAAATCCTTAATTATTTTGGTTGCAGTGGCCTGCCGGTTATTTTTTTGCTTCGTCTTTTTTTAGAATCGTCAGATTTTATGGCCCCATTAAAGAAAACAAACGAAATTAAAAGGCGAAATGGCCAGAGAGTAAATTTGTGCTAAATGATGCTCCTCCTTACTTATTTATACTAAGGACATCTAGAATTGCCATGTCTTTCCTGCCGTACGTGATTCTCCGTCTTAAATGTAATATCTCGTAGGATTAAAACGTCTCGTAAAAAGGCAAAATTGATGATTTTTCTGAAAATTAAAGGAAGTTTTACGATTTGTGTTTTTCCTCAATTTCTTTTAAGTGTCTGTATCTGTTTATTTTAAATTGTCATTGGCATCGAGACAAGGTTTAATGTTGTAAATGTTGTAAATACTTAGCACTTTTGACCTAATTATTTTAATAATCTAGGCAATTATCTTTTACTTCCCTTGCCTAAGATTTTGAACAATTTCACGCTAGTGAGAAAAAATTTATCTTAGAAGCAGACTTAAGTACCTCGCCTTTCATAACAAAAATTTGAATATCTTACATATTTGTTAAAAGATTCTTACATTTCTACATGATATAAGATGCAATTAAAATAATATTAAATGTTTACCATCTGTATCTAAAATCTATTTTTTCGTGAAAGGTTGGGTACTCTGAGCATCTAAGAGATCCTGGATTAACCCATTAACATAACTTGGGAACAGACAGAAGCGGTTCCTGTAGAAGTCCCAATACGATCGCATGGTTACAGAATAATTGGACAAGCTAAGTATTAGCCAATCAGAAGATCAACTGTAAAGACCACTGTTATCGTTTTACACATTCATTAATTTTTTAAATATTTTACATTAGTTTTAATTCTCATTGCTAGTCAATTTATTCAAAACTTATATTTCAAATAATTTCATCAATTATATTTGTAATTTAATTGTAATCCCCATTTTACATGATACATCACATATTCTAATATTTTTTGTAATTTAATTGTCAGATTAATTTATTGTCATTTGAACTCCTTTGTTTATTTTATCGCAAGATAGAGCTCTGTGAGACACGAATTATAAGGGCAAATTTCTGATATTCTCATCTTTATAGTTATTGATCTTTAAGTATATATGTTACCGTAAAAACCCGATTTCAGTTAAAACCCGAAGTTTCTAGTAAGAACTAGTTTTAACTAAATCTCCTAGGCAATTCTAGATTATGCTAGTTAAAACTAGTTTTAACTGTTTCCCTTAGAAAATTCTAGATTAAACTAGAATTAACAGATATGATCAGTTAAATCTAGTTTTTATTAAACGTATTTTACTTAATACGAGTTTACGGTTTATATCAGTATTCAGGAATTTAATAGGGAATTTAAGAAAAAAGTCAAATTTCATAGGGTGTTCCATTAAAAAATATATTTTTAGATTTTTTCCTATACTCAAAGTTATTATCGTGGGTAACGGAAATTGAGACACATTGCATAATGATTTATGCCATTATTCATTTGTTTCTAATTATAAAAACAAATACGTTAAAGACGCCACGAAGTTGACTTTTATTTGAGTAGTTTTTATGATTTTTTTTTAAGTTTGACCCTATTTAGAATTTGGAAATCGTACGCCAATGACTTCCAAAAGCTAATGGTCTCGTAACCTTCAACTAGGTAATTTGTCTTGCAAATTTGTTTAAAATCACTTGAACCGTCCTCTAGTTATCGAGGCAGAAAATAATTTATTTAATGGGTTTTAAAAGTACAGCAGGACTTATCTACAATACGGTTTTTCCAATATTCCATGTTTTGTTCCATTTTTGTGCAGGCCTTCTTGGTTTTTTTCATGTACTACTCCAATGATATTTCTTAAATCTGCTTTTGCCCTATCAATATAACATCTAGAATAGGTATGATGACGTTATCACCTTTTTCCACAGAAGGATGAAGAGTATCAGATAGCAATTTTATTTTTTTAGCCTGCTTTTTAAAATTTTCATATTCTCTAGCTAACAAAATTTGACTTTTTCTATTTGGATTGCCTTCTTTAACATCCGAACACAGAGATTCGTCATTTTCTAAATTAAGTTGGCTAATAACTTGCTGAAGGTCATCTTCTATAGTTTTTCAATAACTTCTGATGGCAAGCTAAAAGTTCTGAGCACTACTCTGAGCTCGGTTCCAAACATAGCCCGATATGATGACTGTTTTATACCAGAATAGAGAGCTCTATTTTTCATAAATTGTACAAATGTAAGGCCTTTCGACCATTTTGTTGTTGCTAATATTTTTCCAATGTCTTGGTTAGCTCGCTCCACCGATCCCTGGCTTTGGCTATGCCATCGCTTTCCATGAACCAACTTTACTTCAGGTCAGTATAATACTATATCGTTGATAACTGCATTAACACACTCTCTGCTATTATCTGAGTGCAAAATACATAAAGCGCCAAAAGTTAGAAATATATCTGTTAGTTGAAGAGCAACTTCTTAAGCCCTCTTGCTTTGAAGTGGCTTTAGCATAACAAATTTTGTTAAATTATTACACCATAATAAACTTGACCCCCATTATCCTGTTATGACTTGCCTGTATACTAGGTCTACCTGGCAGCGACTATTTATTTCTGAATGCAGTATGGGTTTAGAAACAAGACCTTTCTTTTTCTTACTGTTCTTACGCTGGCGCTGGCAGGTTTCACACATTGATAAAAAAAGTCTTTATCATATCAATAGTTTTATTTGCGTACTAGAAGTTTCGGTGTTTATCCTATCTTGACCTCCATGTCCAATGACAATGTGCGCTGCTTCAATAATCTAAAGCATCTTCAGCAGGTTTATAATACTTAACAGGTTCGCTTCTGAAAGCCAATTTTTTCGATTCGCCAACCTCAATAATTCTAAATCGCGTTAGTTTTCTGTTGCAATAATGTTTCCTTTGCAGCCAATTTTGCTTCATGTACTCATCAATGCATTATACATATTTCCTGTTATAACGTTGTAATGATTTTCTTGCTTCTCGGTCTCTTCTTTCTGCAAAATCGTTTCCAAAAATCGCTCTTTCCACGATCTTTTATCTCTCGTTTCAAATTAGTTTTCATTAATATCGACCATATTAATAACCGTTTAGTAGTAGCGTAGTACACACGCCATCAACATAAAACTCACTATAGATTATTCCTCAAGAACTGCAAAATATTTAAATAATAAATTAACAATAGCGGAACTCGCATTAAACACAGACGCCATGCGCCGCCGCCGCCACTGCGCCGCCGTCGCTATGCAAGACTAACTGAGAATCCTCTGTCCCAGTATGAACTGTGACAACAATCGTCACGCTCTAAAGAGATAAAATCATACCACCTTTGCGTCGGCCAATCATAGATCTTTGTCTATGATCTCTGCGCATAACATTTTTAACGGGTGTACTTTAGTAAAAACTAGTTTCAACTAGTAAAAGCAGTATTAAAGCAAATATATTGTAATGTTGTTGTAGTTTTAACTACGATTATTAGATAATTCTAGTCCTACCTAGTTAAATCTAGAAATGACTAAGGGGAATAGTTAAAACTAGTTTTTCCTAGGAAGATCGGGTTTTAACTGAAATCGGGTTTTTACGGTAACATATATATTAAGTTCGCATTGTCTCTAGGAACTCTGGCGCCCAAAATATAAAAAAGTTGATAAAAGAGACAACTCACCCCTCAGAAAAAACGAATCTCATACTTAATTAAATTTAATAAATTAACTTTCGCTACAAATTAGTGTCCAACTAAATGTATCCTTGCAAATTGGCGACTGAGCTAGTATTTCATTATAAAGTGACGCCCAACTGTTCAATTTGTTACAAATATTAAAAACATTGTAGCGCACCGTAAAATAATAGTTACAGAGATTTGAAATAACGTTAAATTTTTAATATTCCCACTAGTAGTTGTTTAAATCGCCGGCTTCTCCATATTCAGTTTGTAAAGGAAAAAAATGACAGACTGAAAAAATTGTTCCATATGTTATTTGGGATCCATATTTTGGGAACAATTTTTTTTCACTTGTACTTTGACAAATCGTCTGCCTTTAAATATTACGCTTATTCAACATTACAAGAAAAAAAAGGCAGACTGCCAATCATTGCCAAAAA
Source organism: Pissodes strobi (assembly GCA_016904865.1). NCBI lineage: Eukaryota > Metazoa > Arthropoda > Insecta > Coleoptera > Curculionidae > Pissodes > Pissodes strobi. The sequence goes on from MU181989.1 coordinate 499,702, forward strand.
TTATTTTTTTCTTCAGTTCAACTGCGTTTGCCTACAATTCAAATGATTCGAATACGTCTGCTAATAGTTCTAGATATCATATTTTTCGAAAAAGTTTTTAATTATTTAAGAAGCAGACTGTAAAAAATTGTTCAGAATTATCGTAAAAATGTTGTTAACTAGCGCGTCTGAGACATTTATACATCTGCAAAAAGGCCGGCCTTGTAAAGTTATTGTTATAACTTTACTGATAACTTAGTCTAACTTGTGCTTGGCATACTGTAAAGAATCGTTTTCAGTTTTGTTACAAGATGACACGAGCATGCGTTACTATTGGGCTCGCGAAAAACGTCTGTCAATAAAGTTATGACGGATTTGGCAAACTTGTTTTGTGTTCATGTAATTGGCAAACTGTAAAAAGTTGTTCCAAGATACCATTTTTTTGCAAACTAAAATTATTAATGGCTCAACATGCATTACCGCGGTAGAAAGAAGAAATTTTTAATGCATATTTCGATAGCTTACGGCTGTAAGTATGTCCTCTATCAAAGACAGACTGTAAAAAATGGGTTCGTTTTTCTGTCACCAGCTGCCGGTCTAAATTTGAAGCAAGTGATATTTATATTAACGGTGTGGTTATACGTCCGCCGGCGGTATCTAATAAATGAACGAATAATTCCGATTCATTACCACTGCAATGATTTGTCCGCCGAAAAAAACACTATATTTTACTTTGCGCGGTGGAATAGAGTATTGTTTAAAGACTTCCGCCGCTTGGCGGAATGTTTCTGTATTACACTGAAATTCCGCCGAAATCTAACCTATAATTTTTACTTTTCTCTTTAAAAGCACAAATCACAAGAAGTGTATATTGTTGTGCCGTGTTTTGTGTTTGATTAACCGAAAATATGGATATGGATAAAGATATAGAACTTGGTGAAGTTTTCGATTCCTATGAAGAATTTGTTGAGGCAGTAAATAAATACTGTAAAAAAGAATACGTATCATTTTATAAACGAGAAGCTAGAACTATCTCGGGAGCGAAGAAGAAAACTGAACGATACATAGACCCTAAATTAAAATATTACCAGTTGAAGTATGCTTGCACTAAAGGCGGTAAAAAGTTTAAGTCGTCCGGAAGCGGAGAGCGAAGCACCAGGTACGTCTGTAGACATGTTTCAATTCCGTCATCTATCTCGGCACCATAGCCAAAATAAGACGTATTTTTAGACAGAATTGAAACATGCACTCTGAAAATAGTAGCAAGCAATAATAATTAGTTTTAGGTAATATACAATCAAATCTACAGGTGCACACTGTACCTATTTGTTGCTCCTAAAAGTGCTAGTATTATAGGTTGTAGTTAACTTTGACTTTAAGTTAAGTCGTATTTTATCTGACAGTTTTGTCATGTTTGTGTGGTATAATCATGGTAAAGTAATGATCACAGCAAGTCAAGTATTTAGTAGTTAACTAGACTCTAAAAGTCGACCTAAATTCATTTAGGAGCAAAAATTAGCAGCATTTTTTAAGATGTAAAATTCTTTGATTCCACAGCTGTCTCTACTTAACATAAATTATGTAGTATATTTTTCAGCACATACAAAGATGGATGCAATGCTCATATTACGTTAAGGGCATCACAGTGTGGTGCCAAGTTACAAATAATTAGCACTGAAACTAACCATAATCATCAAATTAGCAAGGTAGTTTTATCGCAAATATTGTGTCTTTCTATTATCAACTGGGTTCAATTTTAGCAACTGTATAACCATTTACCACAGCAACGACGTCTTCCAGAGGATATACAGACGGAAATAATTCATCTGGCAAAGTTAAAAACTAAACGTAAAGAAATAAAATGTTACGTGGAAGAAAAATGTAATAAAATTATCCTTTTGAAAGACATCCACAACATGGCCAAAAAAGTAAAAAAATCGGAACCAACAGACATTTGCTAAGCAATAGCATTGAAAAACTTCAAACTAAGTATGGTAAGTTAGTACTTATTCGAGAATACTGGGTTTTGATAAATGATTATAGGCAATGGCCCTTGTTAATATACAGTCATTTATCATTCATCCATTATAAATATTAAACTTTCCTGTATTTTTTGTTTTTTTTTTTTGAAAAAAATTATCAAAAAAGGTAAATTTAGAATAATATATTTTAATTATATGAGATACATCTAAAAAAAACTTACAGTTAATATGTATGTTATCACATTTATGGGTTCTACGTTTGAATAGTTACAATTTAGATACTTTCACATGCTATATAAGTACAAGCGGTACAACTTATGAAAAAACGGTTTGCACATTCTTATCTAAGTTTTTCATTATCTGTCGTTTGTCATGAACTTCTGGTTTGAAAAGTGAATAATACGAAGTCCGGATATTTTTGGCAGAACCAAAAGTTACTAACAAAATATAGATTATTGAAACCTAAGATAACAATGAACAAACCGTTTTTCCCTAAGTTGCAGCATTTGGATTCTATAGCCTGTCAGTGTCCAAACTGAAACTCTGCAAATGTAGAATAAGCCCCTGTTCAGTCGTTGGAAAACCCTGTACTTACTCTTATGACATAATTTTAGGGGCCGACTGTCATCTTTCAAGCGATGAAGAGAATAAGTTCAAAGCTTTGTTGTTTCAAACTAAAATTATGAAACACTATATGTCAGTGTACCCTGAATTCATCTGCATTGACACTACATTCAAACTATTAGATATAAGAACGCCAGTCTTGTTAATTATAAACAAAAATGGTAATGGACTTCCTGAAATTGTAGCTGTAGGTATACTAGTTGAAGAAAACACTGACACCATGAAGAGGTTATTGTCTACATTTAAATATTGTAATCCAAGATAGACAGAAGTAAAGTCGATAACGGCCGACAAAGATCTAAATGAAAGGCGATTACTGAAAGAAAGTTTCCCTAATGCAAATGTTCTAATATGCATTTTCCATGCGATGAGAACTTTCAGCAGAGAAATATCTACAAACAAATTAGGTATAACGTTATCCCAACGACAAACAGCTTTAGATATTTTACAGAAAATGGTTTATTCTCGCGATCCAGCCACATATAGCACTTTGAATGAAGATTTGTTAAAGAACTGTCCACTGACGGTTATTGAATATTTTAACAAAAATTGGCATGATATTAAAGATGAATGGACACTTGGTCCAAAATTTCAACAGGCCAACTTTTTGAATACCACCAATAACAGACTCGAATCTCTTAATGGAAAAATAAAGCCATTAGTACAAAGATACAGTTCACTACCTGATTTTATTGATGATTTTTTTAAACTGATCATGGTTATGAACGATGAAAGAGACCATAAAGCTGCTAATTTTATGTACAAAGTTCCAGTAAGCAACTACCAACATGATACTACACTCCATAAATATTGAAATTTTTTAACTACTTACGCCTTCCAGTTTGGCAAGAAAGAGTTTTTAAAGAGAAACAATAGCTCAAATTCCAACTATGAGACTACAGCTCAGTCTTGTAATTGTGGTTCTCATACTTCGATGCTTTTACCTTGTAAGCATATTTTTAGAAGGCAAGAAGAACTTGGTTTGGATACATACGATAAAACTTTATGCAATGAACGTTGGACAAGAAAACACTATTACTCTAATCAGCGATTATTCATATCAGATAATTCAATAAATGAACCAGATTGTGATCAATTATAACCTCCAGGTAACAGTCACACTGTTGTAAAAGCTCCTATTTTGTTAAAACAACATCAGAAGTTTAGTAAAGCATGGACTTTATTGAAATCAGTAGCTAGTCTAATTTCGGAAGAAGGTAACGCGAGGTATCATGCTAAACTTAGGCAGTTAATTCAGTTAAAAACAGCATGGGAAAATGACAAGCAGGTAATAATAGTGGAACAGGACGAGGAAAGTGAAAACATCACTGATGGAACAGCGACTGAGCATCGATATTTGCCTGCTGAGACAAATATCCATACTTTTGGTCTAATGGATGAAGAATCATTAGCTGACACCCATGAAGTGGTCAACCAAAACAACCTGAATACTGATTTAATTTTAGACAATATACCCGTTGTAAATAGTATTAATGACTTAGAAAATGTTGTCAATTGTGAGATTGATGTCATGGAGGTACAAATGGCTGAAAACAGCTCGATATCTACGTCAGAAAATAGTCAGAACGACATAAGCAACACTTTCAAAAACGACTATAATGTACCTAATGTGAATAATGTGATTTTACCCGCTCCAATAAAAAAGAGAGGTAGGCCCAAAGGTCGTAACAATACGGTCATTAGTTTGGCAAAAAAAGCAAAGAAAATTACCTGTAAAACTGGCACATGCACCAAGGAAAACAAAACAAATATTGAGGAAATAAATTAAAACTATTCTAAAATGTTTTCTAACTAATATGCATGATAATAATCGATAATAGTTGTCTCTTTTTTTTAATAAATAAATAAATGTTTATTGATTATTTAAGCATTTGGAAACTTACCTGAGTACCAGCGCAATAAGAAGCAAATTAGAAAGCTTGTCAGAATTTTAAAAATATTTTCGGCGGATCTCAGCTACTATAGACTAAAATCCGCCGAAAGGCGGAAAATTATGTATCAACCATTGCGTTCCGCCGCGCTTACTCGATACTACCAGTTTTGCGGCGATTCAGTTAGCTTTCTTGTAATAAGTCCGGCGGAATAATCATATTATATGTAACTTGCCGCCGGCGGACGTATAGCAACACCGTTATATTAAACACACATTAGCATCATAGGTATAATTTAAATAAAATGCAAATTTTTGATTCAACATCTAGTATTCAGTACCACGCAAACAGCATACATTTCTTTGGCTCCCACTATGCGCTAAGGCTAAATCTACTTTAAATGTCGAAAGAAAATGCTAGGCAGGTCTTATTTGAATAACGACTTGAGATTTTGCATTTATTATAAAGTTCGAATTACATCGTGAATACCAGATGTATCTTCTGTTAAATAATTTATTTCATATTCTTGGCGTGATATCGCACCTGCCGGATATTACGACCTAGATAATGTCTTATTATTATTAGATCTTGACAGTAATCAGCTTCATTACTGGTGTTTATTGTATCTTTTCTTTATTTTTTTATAATATATTTTAGTTTTTAGATTTTCTGGTATTAAAAAGACAAGATACGTACTTTAACACATTTATTTGTCCATTGATATTCGACCTTAATTTAGATCTTTATTAAAATCTAAAAAGAACAAAAGATATTATTAGATATAGTACATTAAAATGTGTTTAAGTAAATCTCCCTAAAACGCGAATCTGGTCAATATTTTTAAAATAGGTATATAAAACAAACATTATTACACACTTAATAATGACGCGTATATTTTATTAATAGTTATTTACGCAACTAGTGCGAAAAGCACTCTTTTTGCACTGTTGCATATGATTTTTTGATATAAAAAATGTAATATTTAAATTTAAAAACAAAAGTGTTTCCTTTTACACCTAGTAGAAATATGGCATTTTGCTGGAAATTGTCTATCATATAATCACCAAATTATCATTGATAAATGTTTTAATTGTCAAGATAATCGTTTGGTAGTGGTCATTAGGTAAATTTGTTTGTTGAAAGTTTGTCGAACAAAAGTAAACCCTTTTAAAATCCGATTTATATTATCGGGAAAATGAGGGGAAGAACCGGATATAGAAAATGTTGGTGAAGAAGCTATAGCGGCTATACTTCCAGAAAATCCAGACATCTGAATTTGGTGTACTATCGTTTCCTCAAATGGAGGCAGCAGAAGAATGTTGGAATTTTAGAAACAGTGCTATCACCGAGAATGAATCAGTAAACCGAAAAGCGATGACCCGATTTCGTCGACTTCGCGCCGGAAATTACCACCACTCCTGAACAACCAATTCTAATAATTATGCTGAACGATTAAAATAGAGCAAAGTTAAATTTGATAAAAGCTTAGTGTCATTATTTTCCTAAATTCTAAATATGAATTTTAAAATCAACTTTTGAAAGCATTATTATTTTTAGAGAATTCAATTATAGAGAATGAAAGGCGGTGCAACCTTTCCGGGATATTAATTTGGTGGTCGAATCCTGAAGGTGTTCTTCTTCCAGATTAAATGGAACTATTTCATTTCCGTGAAATTAATGTTCCTAGTGCTAAGGGATATCGCCGTGTGTTGATGCGAGAATCTATTGGCAATATAATTACAATATATTGGAATGCAAACCGCTGTGACGGCGAATGTGAATATAATATTAATTAAAATGATAGATTTGCGAACTAAGTCAAATGATTTTTGAATACAAGGAGGACAAAGTGGGAAATCTAAAAGGATGCCGGCCATCTGAGTCAGGACGCAGCATAAATTCTTACCTCTAGCAAACCAGAAAAGCCGATCCTAAACCGCAAGGCCCTAAAAACAGTCAAGGAAAACAAATAAATAGCGATGCTAGCAGCAGGCCTTAAATGAATTAGATGACCGACATGCTCTAGGATGAAGCATACAAGCCACTAGCTAGTGGCCCAAAAACCTAACGCAAAAAGCCATCAAAGCAAAAGTAGGTCCAGAAATCGACTAAAATAGGTTTTCCGCGAAATTAAGCAAGCAGATGTTCCAAACTATACGGCTTACCGAAAATACACAAACCACTTTAAAAATATTTAGTAAACGTCAGGGAACCAACTGTAGAACTTACAGAATCGTAAGTTGTAGCATTGTGAATTTACCAAACCCAGAAATATGGGTTCTTCCCCTTCACTAGTAGGTTTATGTAGTCGATATTCTCTTTACATTAGAACTTGACATACCTATTCTGAACTTTGGAATATGGGAATTTACCCAATCGTTATCGGCGGGTACAGCCCGGAAGTGGTCGTAATAGTCTCTCATTTTTAAACGCTCTCTTGATTGATGCCTGAGATATCATTTGGCAATTGACCTGGTCTTCTCGTCTGAGCTATGAACGTGTAGGTAAAGATTTTTTTTTCGATGTCGAGGTACTATCGTTATAGTTTTGACAATCAGGTTTAATATCCTCATTAATTTATCGTGAGATAAATCAGCAAGTACTCTGCTATTTATATTTTCTCGTCTTATCGGCAATATCGGCTCGTAAAAGTATTTTATGTAAATGAGGTTACCCTTTTCAAAAGATACCTATGTTATATTTTTGTTTCTATATTAGATAGTTAAAAGTTATTTATAATTTATCTAGGATCCTTCGTCCGCCCGGTATTTCGCTAGCTAGACTTTCTCCAGGTCTATTCCTGCCAGTTTGAGGTCCTTATGTCGAAGTGATGCTAACCCATATGGCATGATGTGCAGCTTCACAGGAAGCAGTGAAGCTCAAACCAGTCAAATAGCGGTTCGTTATTATCATTTATAGAATATATTACCGTTTCACCGTTATATGATTAACTAATACCGAATTTCTTCACTACCCTATACGATATTATCTTAGTTAGCAAATGCCTTGCTAATAGCAATATAATTATCCAATTTATTTTTTTATTACGTACATTTACTTAAATGCTACTGGAGGTTATATAATTACTGACCTTATTTTTATCAAACTTGCAGTTAAATGACTTTTAATCGTTTATTATCTTTTATCGTATCTATTACAGTTTCTTGCCGTTATTTGATTGATTAATACAGACTTTCTTCATTACCGTATATGATATTATCTTAGTTAGCAAATTCGTTTGCAAGTATCACTGTCACTATCTGATTCACTTTTATGTATTACGTAGATTTACCTAAATGCTACGTTCGTACTATAGCTCATATAGTTACTTACGTTTGTTCTGTTACCTATTATTTTTTTGTCATCTCATGATTGCTTATTAAGAGGCTTATCGTCGTCTTAATTTTTGAGGTCTCCAAATATGTAAAAGTGCCACTCGAGTCATGTACCGCGAAATTGACCATCAGTCTGTCCAGCTCTTAATCCTGGCTAAGACTAGTGTAAATCCAGTCCCCACGAAGGCAGTATTTTACACTCCCCTTCCAGTTCGTTTGTACTCTCATCATCCTGTGAGCCAGTATAGCCTAGAACCCAAGTCATATTTAAGCCCGCTACCCACATGCATGCAAGTCGGCCAACTCGGAGTCGACCGAGTTGCATGACTATGTGTAGTGCAACTCGGTGCTTGAGTTGAAGACTGGCATGATGAGCGTGTGTATGCGATTCTGAATAAGTCAGACCACTTATTAGTAAACCGTGTCAATAATATATCCGTGTTTATTAAGGAAATTTACCAAGACATTTTCTATATCTAGCAGCTTCCTTTCTGAAATAATTGCTCCAGTTGCAGAACTTGCAATAGATTAACATGTGAATAGGTTTGGCGTATTTTATCCAGTCTTTTGTCTATGGCGATCGTATTTGGATTTTGTTTTAAAGGCCAGTTTTAAGCGACAGCGACAGCTGTAGCTAATACAATTTCATCACACACCATTGTGTTGCCATTCACAACATTACTATTTAAAAACCGTTGTCTAAATCTGTGTGCGTGGCGAGCTTTCAGTCTATAGACTTAAAATTAGATTTTGCTTGTGCAGACCGAGTTGGCCAACTTGCATGCGTGTATTGTATAGCGGGCTTTACTCCATTCTCTTCGCAGACTACATATTTACTTTTTATAAATTTTATTTCTAAACATGTAAGGATCGATCAACTTTACTCGCTATAATGTAAAAACTAAGCCATTATTCTTGCCTTGTTTATGTCAGTTTCAATTGATTAAATGTGTAGGTTGCTGCCGTATCAATATCTAAATATAAATTCAATTCGAACTCCTCGCCGAATATCTAAATTAATTTTAATATCGTTCTATATAAATATGGAGTTAAACGGGCTATAATAATAAAATGAGATTTCACTTATCTCTAAAAATTACTTGCTAACCTAATCGATTATAAAATTACTTTCTATTGTTCTTTGTTGCTCACGGGAGTTTTAGGCTTGTCTTTGATTTTAAACTCTCAGCATGCAAATGTATAATTTGAAAAGGGTCCTAAAGTATTCCGTCTGTTTTAACCTTTAATCTTTTTAGGAACGATTTGTTTATTAAACGCTAAACTTGGGGGAATAATAATGAGACCCTCACAATTCCACATTAATTTAAATCTAACCCATTCACTATCACTTATATATAGAGCAGATACAAATTCTGATTTGAAATTCAGTGAGTTTTTGAATGTGCATTCAGGATGGCAACCTCTCCATCTTCCATTGCTTTAAGATGTCCCCCACTAGAAGCAAACGTAGTTTACAGTGCTACTTCTCCATCAAACCAAACAAGTTCAGTTACTTTTGGCCTTATATTTAGTAGAATACGTAGAGTAAGTTTTATTTTTATAGTTCTAATTTACGACTTGTATCTTAATTTTTCTCAGGGCAGTTTTAGAAATTAAAACTTCTTTTCATCCTCTTGTGTAAGAGCAAATAGGCAAAAATATGATCCACAAAATTATTGTAACTACACCATACTTTCCGAAAAAATTATGTATTGGAGATTCGGCTGTTTTTTGACCCTATACGATTAGTTTTATTTAGATAATGAAATAACTTATTTTTAAAAAACTAAAATGAACTTAAACTATCCGAGACTAAGTAACTCGGTGAAGACCTAAAGCTTATAATCTTATCTGTGTGGTTCGTGCGCTTCTATAGAAAATGCATAAATTCTGATAGTAGCATACTATTATATTGCATACATACATAGGTTTACACTGACATATAACAACTAGTAAATAATTATAATATAATTCCTCCCTCCTTAAGAATCTTCAGAACAGGGACTTTTTGAGGATTTCTATTAAACTTAATATTGATTTTGGGTAATACTTTCCTATAGTTCTTTGTGATATAGCGAACTTAGAAGCATCGGTTGTTAACATAAATGGTTTTTCATAGTCTGGATGTTGAAGTATTGGATCATTAATCAATATTGTTTTACAAAGATTAAATGCTTCTTTAAGATTAGAATCATGTATTACATTTTGATCTTTTTTGAGACAATTAGTAAGTGATTTTGTTATTTTACAGATTTTTTATAAATTTCCTATAGTATCTTACTAATCCGAGGAAAGATTTTATCTGCTTTAGATTTTTAGGTATTAGAAATTTTTTTAATGGTTCTATCCTTTTTTGTGTTTGGTTTTATTACATCCGGAGTAATGACATGACCCAAAAATTATACGTTTTTTTTGTAAAAATTCTACTTTGTCTAGTTCTATTTTCATATTGAAATTAATAAGTCTTTCACAAACTTGTTTAATGTCATTAATATGTTCTTGCAAGGAAGTTGAGTAGATGTATCATCCATGTATACAATGCATAGTTTTTCCTGTAATACATTGGGAACATTATCCATGACTCCAAAATTCCAAATTTATTAGTCTGATTTCTTACATAGCTATTTGACACAAAACTTAATATAAAGCATGACTATTTCCTACGTCTGATGTTAAGCCGGGCGGTGTTACTGCACTGCCAGTGGCCATCAGCGGGGTCACCCATAGGGGGTTGAACTTAAACCTAACTTAATACTAAGTATGTGGCACTATTAAGGTGAGCTACTCTTTCTTTGGGTGAAGCCCCGTCAAAGACGCTATCGGTGTATAGGCATCAAGCCTTATAGATTTGTTGTGAACGCTTCAAAATCTGTACATGTAGGTAGTTTGCAGGGAAAACTACAGCAAAAAAAACCCTGCTTATACTGCTCATTTGAGCAGGGAGTCAGAATATTTACATTTATATACATTATGTACAACGTTCATAAAGACAAAACAATTAAAACTATATACAGTATAGGTGGGGACTTAGTAAAACTGAGTCTGTTCAAGTGAGAAGATGATATCAGAGCATACTGAGCGAGTACCGCGGTCCGACTGCGGATACACGGACGCTTCGGTGGTTTGGAATCATATGCTAGCAATAGTGGGTTGGACATATTTATATGTCGACCAGCTCCCTTCACAGGCCCCGCCCACTCGTCCGAACGACGTGGATTGGTCTGCCGAGGAGATCCTCGCACGCAATTTTCAGGTGGTGATTACCTTCTGTGCTCCTGATATTAGGGGCGGTTAGTGTGTTATATTTACAGGGATTTACAACTTATTCTAGGGTTAGTTGGGGTTGATAGTGTTAGTAAGCTATATTTACATTATCCTAAACGTATTGCGTTTAGGGCGGCATAATCTGTCGATAAAATAGAGATATTTCCCGGTAGATAGTTCCATGTTTTATGGGATTCTCCGGGTCGTATCTTATATCTGCTATGTTGGCTGTTAGAGGGGAGCCTGCGATCTGTCGTTCGAAGAATCTGCATGCGAGGGTGTCGATGTAGTCCTCGATGTATTCCATCTTGGCCCACGCATGCAGATCCTCAACCCTGACGCGGTCGTTCAGAGAAAGCGAAAATGCAGCCCTTAAGTAGTTGTTCTGCATGATTTGCAGTCTTTTTTTATGGGTCTTTGCGACAGAACACCATACTGGGGCGCCGTACAGGAGAGCTGGTCGAATGATAGCCCTATATAAGGTTAGTTTATTCCCCGGACTCAAGTAGGACCTGGCAGTAACCAGGGTATTGAGCCCTTTTTTAATCATAGCATTCTTGCTTGCTATCGCTTGAATGTGTTTAGAAAAGTTCAATTTATTATCTAGGGTAATTCCTAGATATTTAACTTTTAATTTGGGAATAATAGGGGTGTTATTTATTATCAGTGGTGTTATATGAATGTCTTTTAGCTTCCTGGTAATGATAATAAGCTCACTTTTCGTATGATTGAGCGATATTTTCCATTTATTATAGTACGGGGTGAGCGCACTCATATGTTCCTGAAGGTTAGCCTTCGCCACCTCCGCTATGGGATTTAAGGAATAGATCGCTGTATCGTCAGCGAATAAGGCTAAGTTGGTATTAGGATTTGACGGGATATCTGCTATATAAAGATTGAATAATAGCGGCGATAGTACGGTTCCCTGTGGCACCCCTGACAGCAGGTTTCTGCTGGCAGACAACCTTGAGCCAATTTTAGTAGAGAAGACACGTCCGGCAAGGTATGACGCGATGAGCGCAGTCAAGTGTAGTGGCATGTTATGTATTGCCAACAACTTGTATAATAGCCCATCGTGCCACACCCTGTCGAACGCCTTCTCTATGTCGAGTAGCATTAGGGCGGTTGATTGCTTCTGCGTGAAGCCCCTGTATACATCTGTCGCGATTTTCGCGGCCAGCATGACAGTGCCATGTCGACCGCGGAATCCGAACTGTTCGTTAGGGAGTATATGCAGTTTATCAACTTCCCTAGTAACCCTCGGCAAGATTAGCCTTTCAGCCACCTTACCGAGGGTGTTCAGGAGGGATATTGGCCTATATGAGGCCGGTAGTGCAGGATCTTTTCCTGCCTTGGGGAAGTGTACTATGCACGCTATTTTCCAGGACGCAGGGAAATGTTGCAGTCGGAAAACCGCGTTAATTATATGCATATACTGGACAATGGTTTTCTGGGGTAAGTTTTTCAGGACTGAATTCGGAATACCATCCGGGCCGGGTGATTTGTTTCTCGGGAGACGGCTGAGAGCTTTGCGGATATCCGCCGGAGTGATTCTCAGCTTCTCAAACACTGTTGGAGGAATAGGATATGCATGTTGTTTAAATACGTTCACGGTCTGCGTTATTAGTTCCTGTTCTGGTAGGGTGTCAGGCGTCGCGCCATAGACGCTGCCCAGGTAATCCGCGAAGGCTTCCGCTTTTTCGGCGTCGTCGCCGTGTTCGCGGCCTTGATGCCTTATTACAGGCATTTGCGTAATGCCTCCGCGGACTCGCCTAGCCAGCCTCCATAGAGAGCCATCATCCCTACTTATCGTGTTTATGTACGATAGCCAGGTTTGGTTTTTATGCTCCCGTATTTGAATCCTTATTTCCTCGGACAGTGCGTTGATCTGAGCGGATCCCACTTGTGTCCGGTTTCTCTGCCATCGCCTTCGAAAACGGTTTCTAAAAGCAATGAGATTTAGGATATGATCAGGTAGTGATTCGGTTCTAGGGCGCGTAGTTACCCTAGTGCATAGTGCATCACGGATGCGCTGGATATTGGTAGTAAGAATTTGTACCTCGTTTTCGAGTTCCTGGACGGTTGACAGCTGCTCCGGGATCACAGTAGACTCGTTCAGCTGCTCCCGGAACACCCTCCAGTCAATATTCCTATACGAAATGACGGTGTCATTAGACAAGGGGACCCTGCAGTATAGGCAAATCTTGACTGGTAGGTGATCCGAGTTTAGGGCATTAAGCTCTTGCAGCTGAGAAGTCCTGATTGCTCCCCGAGTGATGGCAACGTCCAGGAACGAGGCACTACGTAGATAAGTGGGATTAGGTGACCGATGATAGGACATTTCCAGGTTATTCTCGATTATTCGTTTGAACAATGTACCCCTGCTGTTAGTTACGCCGCCCCATTCGACGTGCGTGGCATTCAAGTCCCCTATCAGCAGGGATATTCGATTTATCGGTAGGAGCGCCAAGAGATCGGCTTCGACCAGGCGGAGACCCGGGGGCGCGTAGCCGCCACATACGCGCAGGCCACTCTCCAGTTCTATACTAACATTTTCAATCGCAGAATGCACGTTATATACGCGCCTGTAGCGAAGTGACCCATGCACGAGACAAGCCACGCCTCCCCCGCGTCGATCGGGCCTATCAAATCTCTCGATTTTGTATCCGTTTACTCGTAGAGTAAAGTCCGGCGTTAGGTTAGTTTCGACGAGAAAAACAACCTGAAAATTGGATGAATGCAAAAAATTTCGAAACTCGCCCAGCTTGTTTCTGATACCATTGCAATTCCAAGCCGCTATTTGGAGCATTATATGTCATATTTGGCATATTCTGTTGTAAAGAAGCGAAGGGATGCTTGGATAATTTCAGCCCTATCGCCGCCGCATGCTTCTAGCATATTGCTATAGCACTCGAGAGCTAAATATAGCTGTTCTAAATTTACGAGATTATTAATTTTATTGACTACATTGTTTAAATTGCTCATGATATCATTAATATTAGCGCTTGAATTGCTGTTTAAGTTATTTTGATTTTTATTAGCTCGAATAGTGCCACTAACCTGCGATCTTTGTGTTACATTAGAGTTAATTCTATCGGTATTTTGAGGCTGATTCCGGTTGGTTCGCATTGGGGGGAAAGCTCGGTTGTACTGCTGCTGTTGTTGGTCTTCGCACCGTTGGCCATTGCTTAGGCCTTGGCCCGCTTGGCCGTCTGCTACTAGGGGGTTGGGCCCTCTCCAGGCCGGTTTGGCCGGGGGTGGAGCTGGCCGGAAGTTTTGCCTTGGTTTCGATTTGTTTGTGTTGGTATTATTGTTTGTTTGGATTAAGTTTACCTTATAAACAAACACCGGACATGTTTCGTCAATGGATCTGTGTGGTCCATTGCAATTTACACACTTTTGAAAGTCCGCATTGCACTGGACGATCTCATGCGCGCCAGCACATTTGCTGCACGCTACTCTTCGGCTACAGTATGATCTTGCGTGCCCGAATTGCTGGCAACGCTTGCATTGAAGTATAGGTTTATTCGATCTTCTTGTCTCCCAACTAATGCGGACTGCCATTAGCGTTTTAATTTCGCTGTTCAGTCTTTTGACATTATAATTTGTACCTAAGACGACTAGGTACATTGGTATAAACGTCTTCTTCATTTCGAAGACGTTTTTTGGAGTGATGTTATACTCATCGGTTAATGCCTCAATAATTTCTTGAGGGGAGATGCTGCCGTCAAGCCCTCGTAACACAAAGGCTCTAGTTTTCTCAATTGACTCCGCGTAGGAATGATATTCCGTTTTCTCGGAGTCAAGTGCCCTTTTTAGCGTGTGTAAATCGTTCGCTGTATTGCAGTATACTATGACAGAATTCTTAGTATATTTCAGTTGGTACTGTTGAATTCTCATAGCCTTTAGGTCGTCACGTAACTGTCTGTGGTCGGCAGGTCTGCCTTTAATGACAACTGGGGGTGGAGGGATGATTTTGGGCTTTGTTGTCCCTTTTTTCTGCTGGCTTTTGCGTCCGGCGCCAGTAGACGTTGCCATGGAGGCAACACTTATAGTGTCCTCGTCTTCAGTATTTACGTCCGTTAGGGGCGCAAATTGATTGGTGGTATGTAGGGGTTGTTGGCCCATATCTAGTTGAACCACCCTAAAATTCTTTTTAAAAGGGATGGTCTTAAACGGCGTTTTGAAAGTCTCCTTTTCATTATCATGTACCAGGAGCTCAGAATTAGGTACTGGGGGTGGTCCCATTAAACGGGTGTCGTTTAAGGGCTCTTTTGCCGTTATTTTCGTATCACTATGCGCGCTGCTTTTTTGCGAGATATGTGAGTCACCTTGGGTGACCTTCAGCTTTTTTAAGGCTTCAGCGCCGTCAGGCTGTGTAGGACTAGCCTTTTTTTTGCCGGTATCAATTTTTGCCGATACTCTCGGCTTAATGCCCATGGGGTGAGTATCCCTCATATGCTGTCGTATTCGCGAGATAAGTTTGTAAGTGTCGTTTGGTGTTAGTTCACTTACTTTTTTCAACTTTTCTGTATCCATCCTACACTGGACACAAATCTCGGAATAACTTCTGCATTTATTAGTAATCTTACGTACCGTGGAATCGGAGTATTTATAGTCCGAGGTTGATTCCATGGAGACATTGGACATATTGTCCTCGTC
>MU181989.1:515839-544159 GCA_016904865.1 Pissodes strobi
TTAGAAGTTTTATATTCGTATTAGGGATTATTTAAAAGGGTAATTATTGATTTATTTGAAAGCTATTCAAAGTTAAGGCGGAGTTATTTCCTGCTGAAAATCCTGTTGGACATCAGTTATATCAAGATATTCTTGGTTATAAATGTCATAATCATATTGGTTTGGTTGAAATTGATCAACATTTAATGCAGCGATTTGATCAAAGAATTGAATGTTGTTCTGGTGAGGTTGTTGTGCAATCGAAACATTCACCTTGTTCTATGGTTCTAGGTCTCATTTGAGGTCGGATTTGTTGTTGAACTCTAGAGGGTTGTTGAGGTGGTGGCTGGTGCGATGGCAATTTGGTACCATCAAATACCCTTTCTTCTTGGATCTATTAATATTATGTAACCACCAGTTTAGTTTCTGGTTTAATGATTTTGAGATAAACATTTTTTTTTATTAAAGTTATTGCAGTTCAGTCTTAGAGCCTTCAGTTATCTTAAATTGTTTCACATGAAGCCATCCATAAGTCAAGGTAGGTGATATCGATAGTAGTTTCCTCACGGGGTGCAAACTTTCGAATCTTACAAACCCAAATATTTTAATAAAATCTCAGTTTCTGATACATGCTCTCCTCTATTAACATTTGCCTGTAAAACGGGCGCAATGAGTTTAAATATTTCATATCTGTAGAACCAGCTACTGTAGTATTCCCCTTTTTACCTATAAATGATGGATAACAGTCTTATGTTCCTCAGCTCGTCAGCATATCTTCTCTTTCTACGTATTTTCGGTATCGCACGTCACACGAAATAAAACCTACTGCACGTGATCGGATTGGTCTGGGTCGAGCTGGAGTGTTTGTTTATTTAACAGATTCTTTAAACTCTGTACGCTAATAGGCCAGAAAATCAAATCAATCAAAACTATCATAGAAGGACGGAGATCCGAAGAATAATTATATCAATGATTACGCTCGAATTTGGCCGACCCTTCACTGGATGTTCAAATGAAAAACGCGGTCAGTTGTATCTGGAAGACAGTTTAGCAGAGTCTTGTATTTGGTAGGTGTGTAATAAAAAATTAAAAAACAAATGGATAGTATAACAGTTTTCATAGGCAATAATCGTTTTGACATAGGTTTAAATATATGTATGTTCGGCCAGATTCAAATAGAATTGTCAAGAATATAATAACACTTATATGCATGCTTCTTTGATAGAAGGCATTTCGGTGCAAGTTGGTATCGTGACCATGAGATATGCCCCTAAACCATCTTTAGTTTTAAAATCGTAGAAGAAAATCTCCAAGATATATAGGCTAGTCAATAATAAAATTTTAAGGGATTTAAAGGTACTAAGACAAGGTTCTGTCAATAGGTTGGAGGCAAAAGTCTGTCGAACTGATGTTTCGCTGAGCATTTGCTCACCGTTGCACGTTTAAGATTTATAATCGCTTGTGTGGAACGCTCCCGTTGTTTATAATTTGTCTTGAATATTTATTAAAATATTTTTTATTACGCATGCATCATAATCAACGATTATCGCACGCTGCAGCGTGCTTAAAATGATGTTCATGATGCGCCTACTTTTTAAAGGTTGCTATAGAAACATTTGATCATGTCAAATGTTACAGATTAATATATTCGTCAATATATCCCTTAACTTTAATATTTAAAACATTTTTGAGATGATGATGCATTCGTAATAAAAAATTGCGTATGATATACGTGTATAAGAGGCCTTTAAAGCCCTTGCGACTTACAAAACACTCCGCTGCGCGTCGTGTTTTGAAATATGTCGCGCGTGCTTTAAAGGCCCTCTTATACACTTATATCATAATATACTATTATAGGTTCAAGTTTTAATAAAATAAATTAGTATGAAATTAATATTTAATAAGGTAACACCTCTTAACATGTTTTGCCAAAGGGTATCAATATCAAGATAACTTTTTAATGTCCTACTTTGCCCCTGCTTGTGTTGTAGAGCGGATCTAAAGACTCGCGCAACAAGCGATTACATCAACAGCATCTCACTAAGGATTGAAAAGAATCATAAAATTTTATATTCTCTGTCCTGGCCAAAAGTTTTAAACAAAAATTATGTCGGATACTTAGTTATGCTTCTATTCCATTATTTTATTTTTTCCTCTTCCTTTAAATTAGCGTTGTTTTCTTACCATCACGCAAGAACTATATAATTTACATACTTTAGAGTTAATTTCAATTATGGACACGACGATCTTATGTCCTTCCTTATATTAAAGACAGAGATATCATCATGCGAAGATGAGTCTGACCATTTAAGATTTGATGTGCCTTTGTATTTATCGATATATGATTTCAGTTTTAAATAATATGATCCGTCGAAGCCAAAGTTTGGAGTCGATAGAGGGACAGATTTATGTATTATCTATTTTATTAAAATATGATAATTTATCAATACTTAATGTAGGCGAATAGCCGAAATTTTAGAGATGGGTAGTGGAGGGCACCAAAATACTGAATACTGTTTCCTTAAATTCGTCTCCAAAACACTGTTTGATAGTTCGACTATATCCACTTTCCGAAATCTAGATATGGCGAACATATTATTTTTATTGATCTAAAGAGGTTTAACATCCAACGGTGATATAAAATTCTCAATCCGTAGAGGGCCAGACAAAATGTTCTCGCTCGTTAAAAAACTTTCACTTGATAAAATCGTTAAGCAGCTGAATACTTTTCTTTTAATTTTATTGTTCCCTGGTGTTTTAAACCTTCCTCAGTGTGAACCTAGCCGAGTGCAGATGCAAAGTAGGATTTAGCCGAATAACGATTTTAGATTTTGCATTTATTATAACTTAGAATCCCGTTACAGATATTAGACACATTTAGGTTGTTTACTGCTAATGCTTTCACCTTGTCTCTCTTAGCCCCTAATCCGACATCACAGACTGAAAATCCTTTTTGGGCAAAATCTATCCTGACTGGCAAATAATGAGAAGATTTTCCTTATTCATAAACAGTTTCAGAAATATGTTGGTAAAGATGTGGCCTGACTTGAATGGCTTAAAACATAATAATTGGAGCATTATCCAGTGTCGCTAATGAAGATAGATGCCTGCTGCCTCTCGCTATTCTTTAATTGTAATTAACTGGGCTAATGAGCCAGATTTCTCTGGCGGTTATAAATATTCCATGAAGGAAGAGACCAAAAAGTTAAAAGATTGGCGGCTAACACCAATTAAATAAGCATAATGCAGATCATTTTTAAAAAGACGTTCTGTGTGATGAACATATTTTATACATGATTTGAAATTTTGCGGATGATTTTAATAATGAGGCATAAAAATCTTTATTTAAATAACGGAAGCCATGATAAAGGGTAGAATACGATTACTGACAGGTGCCATTAATCATCTTTCTAGTAGAGGTGCGATGGGTGTTTAGTACAGATGTATATTTCAAGTGTAATAATGTATTTCACAGCTTTTGAATAAAAAACTAAATTCACTTACTGCACAAAGATGATTTTGATAGCCAACTTCTTCAACATTTATTTTTATTATGTAGGGTTTAATAATTATTATTATTTTTATTAAGTTATATAAAATGATAAAATGACACAAGTCGATTATCAATAAATGGTAACTGACTTTTGTTTCTATGACAGATCTGTGAGTCCACCCCTTGTAACGGATTGTTTATCGGCAATCAATGGAAGAGTTAAATTGGTTCAGCGATTGACTAGCCATCTCAGAGCCCATTATTCTGAACATTTAAAAAAATCTTGATTTAAAATATAAACGAGGTACATTAACATTATTATTAGACTATTTATTTGCACAGTTAAGGTTGCATAATCTTCTGCCTTGCGCATTAGACTCCTTGTCTAACGTAAGAAGTGTGCGATATGCTGGCGTTCAGTTTTAAAACTGAACATCAAGAGACGCGATATCGTTTATGTGCATTAAGCTGAAGTGCGAGTAATGCCATGGCCATCAAAATACTGTTATTACGTTATGGACATTGCAAAGGTAACTAAGCCATCCAATTGTATGATGAGAGATAAAATATAATTTTACGCTATTTTCAAGGGAGTTCACTGCACAAATGCATATACCGTATAAATACATAACGAAATACATAGATTAAATCATGAAAGGGCGTCCCAAAGTCCTCACCTAGAAGTATATTAGTGATTATGATTATATTTAACTCGAGGAAATAAAAATCTTTGTTTATTGCATAAATTAGACCAAAATTCTAAATTTACTATCATAATATATGATATAGGTGGTAAGTTATTTCTAGACCAACAACGTAAAACGCCTTTTTTGTATAATCTGCAACTCAGAGAATTAAAATTACTTACGTTTCATTGGTATTTTTTTTCGGTACATTAATTTTTCACACATGCTGATTTGAGATTGATAGAGGAATAAGCCCGAAACAGAGATTTGTGGGTAGCTCGGATATTACCAGAGCTGATATAACGCAGCTGTCAGGACCCCGATTATGGAAAATTCGAATTCGTACGAATACTTTTATATTTTTGGGGTTGAAATTGAAGTTGTATAAGGGATTTAATGCCTTAAGATTTAGATAGTATTTATTATTGCATATGATCTTTAAAGGGTTGCTAGTAACTGTAGCCAACGTTTGGCCCGTGCATACAATAAGCTCTTTGGTGTATCTGCCTAGGGGTCAAAGTTGGATGGCGCATGATACTTTTCAATAATAACCCCTTAAATTTATTTTACAAATTTCGGAATTCAAATAGAGAAAAATATCACTATGTATCTTTATTCACCTGTTTCCAAATCTGTACAATGCTGCGGTATATTTTTGGTAGAATATTTTCTTTCTTTTTTTAATTCACATTCTTGGAAACAAAGTTCTTAATATTAGAATTATCATTTTTTTTTATAAAAATCTTTTATTTATTTTATGCAATGTTTTCACAGCACATGCGTCAGTACAGAGCCTTATTTATGGGACTGGCGCGGCATATGGGATATTAAAATCAGATCATAACAGATATATTACTTCGAGAAACAAATCTTACATTATAAGCAGGGTATCCTAGCGAAAATGAAACAAGGCAATTGAAAGGCATTTTTTGTTTTAAAAACAGAAAGCGGCCAAACACGTGAAGTTTGTTTTTGAAGGAGAAATAATCTGCGAATATCCCCCCCCCCCCCCCAGGTGACATTACCTTTAAAATTTTAAATGGAATGAGGGATCGAGGGGTTGAAAGGTTATTAAAGCCTCTTTTCAAGGCTATCTCACTTTTGGAATGTGGTTGGAAATTTCGTGCAAAATTGCGCCTACAATTGAAAAATAAACTGTTGTAAAATTTGAATCCGGATGAAATTATTGATACATGGTTAGACCATCGAACATTAACAATAGACTAGAAGGTTCACACTAAACACCGCCTCCAGTATTTCCCTCCTTGCCCCGTCGGGGAACCTGGTTGCGGTTAACCGCTCGGGCCTTGTGCCACGCGTCTCCCCGTCTAGTCTAAAGTCTGTATCTGTAAGCGCTACGTCAAAAGTGCCGACTGAGAGTCTCTTTTTAATGTTCGGTGGTTAGACCTAAAAAAAGAAATAGCGTCGCATATTAGAAGAAAAAAAATGTAAACAAGTTTTTGCTATGTGAAGAAATTGGTTTTATTACTATCTTATCTGCTTTCCGGGCATCGTATAGCCAGTTCCTACCATTGTACAACGCACTCATCCCAAAAGTCGCGCTGTAACGTGGTATACATTGGACAAGAGAATCGCGTGTAAACGAAGGACAAATCCTACCACGATGCAACGCGCTGCGCTGGCGCTGTGTAGTGGTATACATTGGCTGAGAAAATAGCGCGTAAGTGAAAGACAAATCCTACCATGCACACACATAATGTTCAAGTAGCGGAAGCTATCAGCTACTTAAGGATGGATAAAAGTATGGAAGAAATATTTTTAAAATATTTTGAAGATGGAATGACCGCTAGTGCAGCCAGAATCTTATAGAATCCATAGAATATACAAAGCAACGGCCGATTTTACTTGTAGATGTGCAAAAAACCCACGGGAGAGGCGAACTAAATATTTATATGATAAATGGAGGTCAGTTTAAAAAATATATAAATGAAATAGATATTAATAATAATAATTATTGCTAGATAAATGTTTTTCTTTTTCAGGCATATAAACCATGGAGATTGCGAAGAAAAAAGTGTAGTATCGGTCCTCAAGGAAAAGCAAATTTTTTTGCAAAATGGTGTTACTGCCCTTGTTCGTGAAAATCCCTTAATTATAACAGTTATCACACCCATAATGAAAAGGACTAATGAATGTCGTTTCGCTCAAGAAGTGGTTTTTGTAGATTCAAGTGTATCATGTTATCAAACCAATACATGCGTCACATTTTATTTTGCGGCAAATAAAATTGGTGCGATTCCTTTAGCTTTGCATACAGCCCAGAGTGAAAGTTTGTAAAACACATTTATTTATTTATTTATTTATTTATTACATAGTACATACAGTACATGTTTCAATATAATACAATACAATAATTGTATTGTATTATTGAAACATGTACTTCCTACAGATATATACATGTTAAATACAAAACAATTTATTTCTTTTTTACAGTCATTTATGTCACAATTAAATAATCATACAATATAAATTTGTATGCAAATTATGCACAATGAGGCCTGTGTGTGCATATTGGTCAATAATTTTCCTCTTACAAAAATCTAACTTATAATTTCTGTGTAATATACACTAATACAACATATAACACCCACTAAAACAAAGACTGGTAAGTTGATATGTCAAAGCCATGAAACAGCAACTACACATTAGCATTCTCGGCCGTAAAATAATCATTAGGAACAACCAGTTTTAAAGGGCAGGTTTTTCCTGGATTTTTTTTTAAGCGATGATAGCACTGCTAAAACGAATGCTCTTAAAGCGGTTTTTCCACAATCACACTTAGTTCTATGCACATTTCAAGTTTATCAAGCATTTTGGCGGCAATTGTGAGACTCCCATAACTCCATAGAAAAAACAGGCAGAAAAAATTATGTTAGCATTTAGACTAGTGATTTTTGCCAATACTGATGAAGAATGTACGCAATATTTTCAAAATTTAATTCAAGAATATTGCCATAATAATAATTACAAGTAATAACTACATAAGCATAGCATAGGTGTAATTATTGTTGTTAATTTTCTCATTAATAAATAGAATATTATACCTAGAATAATTAACCCCTTAATTAACAGCGCCCTTATCAGATACTGCATACTGCACTTCGGAGGGAAGCGCTGCATCATGGTAGGATTTGTCTTTCACTTACGCGCTATTTTCTCGGCCAATGTATACCACTACACAGCGCAGCGCGTTGCATCGTCGTAGGATTTGTCCTTCCTTTACACGCGATTCTCTTGGCTAATGTATACCACGATACAGCGCGACTTTTGGGATGAGTACAATGGTAGGAACTGGCTATACGCTTCCGGGCAGTACTGGAAAATCTTTTTTTTTTTTATTAGATGAAGTATTTTTAGAATTGTGTACGGCTTACTGATGTCACTGACATTGAGAAATTAGGCCATCAATGACCATATTCTACCGCAGGGAAGGTTGAAATATTTAAAACTTTTTTGGGCATAATGAATGTGCCAATGCAACAGTTCAGTTATTTAATGATCAACAGAAAGTAGTGCTAGAATTCGTAGCTAAATTTAGAGAAACTGGAATTGTTCTTAGAAAAGAGCGAGAAGTTCGACATGCTATAGTTACCAATGAAAGAGGAAAGAGTGTAACATGATAAGTGATGAGCAGATGCAGAAAATATCCAAGGCTTTTCATGGTACGAGGAGCTTGTAGCCCCAAACTGAGTTTATTGTTCGACACGTACAGACAAAAGGCGCCAAGAGAAAAAGAACAGACAAGGAAGTTTCACGTAGGATCAAAACATTTACATACCACCTTCCAAAAGGAGAGGGAATATCCACGGTTTGTAAAACAATGTTTTTACATACGTTGGCAATTTATGAAAACACAATTTGTACAGCTTTGACTAAGAGAACAGAAGAAGGGATAGTACAGCTTGAGAGACAGGAAGGACGTCATGAAATGCTAAAAGAAAATGATGCAAAAATAAAAGCTTCAGTATTAGAACACATTAAGAAATTTCCTCAAATGGAGTCCCATTTTTGTAGACAGTCTACTTCACGGGAGTACTTACACGCTGATTTGACTGTTAAGAAAATGTACTATCTTTACCGAAACGATAATATTAACCAAACACATTGTAGTTACCATACATACAGACGCGTTTTTAAATCTATGAATCTTTCCTTCTATCATCCCAAGAAGGATTAATGCACATTGTGCTTAACGTATAGGCAAGCTGATGGAAACAGAAAGCTAGAACTTGAGGACGCTTATAATACTCATACAGCCGAAAAGATCTCTGTTCGAGAGAAAAAGTAAGATGCCAAGGAAACATCTAAGTTAAATCCTGCCGTTGTCGTTGCTGCTGTATTTCACCTACAACAGGTTATACAGCCCCCCTATAAGTAAAGAAAGTGCCCTATTTTACGTCGCCCGCCTCTCTACATTCAACTTCACTACTTACAATATCGGAAATAAAGTATGCTACTGTTACTTTTGGAACTATTAGTAAGCCAGGGGCTAGCGAAATATCAACATGCGTAGCAAGATCGAAACGAACTAGGTAATGGGGGGACCAAGGAAGTTAAATTATTTGCAGATGGTTGTAGCGGCCAAAACCGCAACACTATTGTTGTAAGTATGATCAATGAATATTCTTCGTTATAATTGTCTTTAGTATGATGCTTTACGTGATTACTAATGCAAAATAATATGGAAAGAATCATTCCGAGTTACTTTGAAACAAATCATGGTCAGAGCGAGGGCGATTCTGCCCACAGCTCAATTTCAAATGCGATATATTTAGCTGGCGATATTTTTATCCCTGCACAATTACCTCCTATTCTTAAACTAGCCAGAAGAGCAATGTATTATAATGTAATCACAATAATCATGACTACAAGGCAGTTGGTGAAACAAATCGCATTCGTTCAATAAGAAAATTGGGCCAGGGAAAGATGTTGACTGGACAAAAGTTACAGAAGTGATGGCCACCAAACATCAAAAGAAGAAAGTTTTTGTAAAAAACAATCACCTTAACGAAATTTACAGTACTCTTTTGTTAAGAACAAATGCTCTGGGAGTCATGAACCAGGCTTTATCAAAACTTAATAACGGTCCCATCAAATTGAAAAAAATACAATTACTTCGTTCAACTTTCTGGAGGACGTACACCAGTGATACGAGATGAACTTTTTTTTTTATTTCAGGGATCCTCCTCATAATAATTAGAGCTAATATCGTTTAAGTTCAAAAAATGTATTATTTTCTTTTAGAATAGGATGTTAAGCTATTTCCTGTTTTGCCTAGTGTTTGAGTATTCAGTTATTTTTCAGATTTTTATTTTTAATATTATAATTACATAATTTTAAGTTGTTTCTACTACCCCAAGTGTGCTTCTTTTCAATATAAACATTTTAAGTTCATTAGAAAATCCAGCTGCTTTTATTTGCTTGAAATAGAAATGGTTGATCGCTACCCATTGTATTTTTTGCATATTTCCATTTGGGCGTATCTGACATGCCGTCGCCATAGGAATAAAAAAAAGGCGTATGTCTTTTACAACATTAGGATGAAACTGTTCAAACATTACTAATATAGTTTCAGTCTATACCCGTCAGTGTACTTTAATATTATATGATAGAAAATGCTAGCCAATTGTTGTTAGAAATAACGAATCATATTAGAAGTTAATTTTATTTAAATCATTCTCCTGTAAAACTGAGTAGATGTCGCTTACGCCACTATGCCAGATCAGCTACGAATTATATGTGGAGAATGCACATAAAAGTAATATCTACTTGTACTACACTGTATAAAGTCCTTTCATTATTGTGGAAATTTAATATCGTAAAATTTAATACAAAGTAGAGAGAGAAAAAGCATTTTAACAGCAAGGTATTAGAACGCAGAATACCCACACGGAATCCAAAAGCTCAGACGGAAAGTGCAAAAAGTCTGTAAATTAAAGAGCACCGTCAAGTATAATTAAATGCCTGAAGGGACCCTTTCGCATTCATCAACTGACTTGTTTTATAAAATCATGGTCATTTTCCTTTTACTAACCTATTTTCTGAAATTAATGAATGACGGGCTTTGCAAAGTTCCTAAAAGGTTTTCTTATTAAATTTAGATAAAATAATTTAATTTATAGGTTTTAAAGAAGGCAAATAATTGTAGCACATTGTTTCATAGTTAGAATTCCTATACCTGGAGTAGGACAAAGTTAGTAACAGAGAATGTGCTTACTAATAAATATTTTAAGCGCCAATCAGGAATTAGATATGCTTATATACCAACGGTGAGGAGAAAATATGAAGGACTGAATCTAATGCATCAAAACATTCAGTCGGTCAGGACCCAGATCCGCGAAGTATAACTGCTTCTTAACACATTCACAGAGCATTGACTTAAATCAGAAGAATTGTGACAGGACCAAGTTAAAAGACGTTAAGAATATTCATGCCATGCAAGAACACAGCATTAGAGAGAAACTTGCCAATAACTTCATAGATCTAACACAATTAAAAACTTTAGTGTAGAGCGTTACATTGAAACACGTCGGGAAGAATTATTGTTATTTGTATGCATAGGACCTGAATAGGTAATTTTGAGATACTTATGAATAAATTAGAACACCTGCTGCTCTTTCTGATTGATGTACATGGGAATTTTAAAACTGTCCCTTGTGGAGATTTTAATGAAAACTTTTTGACTGGATTTTTTTGCCTTGTTTAGCTTCGGCCATTTTTGTTCTGATCAGAGTAAAAAGAGGAGCAGTTAATGTTAATACTATTTTTGTAAATTTTGAGGTCTGAAAAAAATCTAAAATATCAGTTCGGCCCGATGAAACACCAAAACAATTTTTGAGGAAAGTAGTCCATCTTGGCGTATATAATAAATTTATTTTTTCGGTCGGAAAAGTTTTCAACTGCACTGAAGAATGCACAAGCTAAACCAGATTATAGACAAATATAGACAAGTCTAACAACTATAGACCAATATCGCTTTTGCCAAATTTTGCTAAATTTTTTAACTCTAGTAGACTGATCCATTTTTAGAAAGCTACCACGTGGTGAATTATGCTCAAAATGGCTATAGAAGGAATAATTCTACGGCACGGGAAATTAAGACAAATAATAGAATGCTTAAATGAGGAAAACGAAACTGAGGCCTTATGTTAGGATTTGTCTAAAGAATTCGATAGCATAGGCCATAATATTCCTTGTGATATTAAAGCGGATACATTGGGATTGATAAAATCATATCTGGTAGAGCGTAAACAGGATGTCGTGGATGGATGTCTTCCTTTGATTTCCAAGTTGTGCGAAAATGGGTGTCTCTAGGATCCATACTGGAGATCCAACTCTATATCTTATAGACAAATGATATCAAAGATACATTGAGGGAGAATATGACTCTATATGCCGATAAGACTACTTTGATCGCTACTATATAGTAAGAGTTTTGATGAGTGTAGCGACAGGGTCATTTCATATCTGCATGAGTTGGATGGCTGGTTTACTGTATTTACTAATATTTAATGTCTTAAGGTCTTTACTCATGCTCTTTAAACCGCACGGAGGCAACAACCATAAAATTAACTGTAACAACACGGAAGCGTCAACATTGAATACTATAAGCATTAGTAAGAACTGTTATATACCTTGAGTGATACGAGACAGTGTCGGCTTGGATACTGCTTTGATGTCATACTATGGCTACATTCAATCTCGGCTTAGATATGGCTTAATACACTGAGTTAATTCAGTGGAAAGTATAAATTTTTGTTTAAGAAAAAATACCTGAAAATTTTGTTCAGCATGGAATAACCAGGTAGTTGTAAAACTACGTGTAGTGAAATTCACTTATTGACTCTATACAGTAAGTATGTATTTGAACTCAGCATCGTTATCAAACAACATATAAAGAGAGATTAACTACAGAAAAATAAACTACAGCTATATTCAGAAAAATGTTTGTTATGGTATATTAAAAATATGGAATTGGGAAGGGTTGAAGGAAGAGTCACCCGGAAAAATTAAATAAGAAAAAAATAAACAAAAAAGGCCTACTAGAACATAAGTGGTTTTCTCGAGGTTGAAAAGGTAAATTTAATGCTGGTGTAAAGACAGGAAATCAGATTGTCTTGATAATTCTTGATGTGCCGGTGTGCTTTTATTGCGCGGTAGATTAAGCCTATACTTGTAGGCTTAGTTTAATTGTATTTTTTGTTGTTTTTTACTTAATTTTATAATATTTGTATTTTGACACATGCTAATCCAAATAATGCAGATTTTTGACTGCAAATTGTATTTATTGCGAAATTTTGCATTTTGGGATCAATTAAACGTTACTACTACTACTACTACAAGAAAGCAGAAATATACATGTCTAACACATTGATATCAAAGAAATTAATAATTAGCTGTAATTAGTGGATAACAGTTTCAGTTCTTACTGCACATGCTTGGCTTACCCAAATATTGCCGTCTTGTTTCTAATTTGCATTGTCGTTTATATTCAATTCAGAATAAAAGCAACTGAAAGTGACCGAAATTAATGAATTAACAAACAGTCCAGGACGATTTGTCTTTAGATACGTACAAATTATGCTCTAGCGCAATATTCTGGGGAGTAGGACTGAGTCAATTTCATTATTAAAGACGCCACTAACGTATGGTCCGAAAGTTTTAAGAAAAAATTCACCTGGTTTAATTAAGTGACAAAATGCATTTAAATGAATTGAGTCATGGGAATGGAATGTCACCAGTCATGTCATTTAATTAAACGAAGCAAAATATTTTATTTGTTGCTTTGCAAAATGTCTCGTAAAATTGATTATAGTCTAGTTTGGCGAATGTCGAAACGAGACATGCCATCAACAAATCGTCAATTTATCCAAAACTAAATAATATGGAGAAGAGATAACATGCGTAAACTTCGCTAACTTATATGTTGACCCAATGAAGAGAGGAAAGACTGATTCAAGCAGCAAAAACAAAATTGGGATCTCGAAGCGAAAACCGACCAGGAGATTTAAGGTTGGAAAGGCTACGGACTACGGTGTTTAGGACCTCATCAAGTAAGGATAACGTCTTGCGGAAGAGGAGGGAAGCTCCAAAATATACAGAGACTCAGTTAAAGGGATGTTGCCGCGCATTGAGGCTAGTGCATTTCATCAAAAAGTTGCTCGTGTTGGACGATGAGAAATATTTTACTTTGTCCAAATCTGAGATGATGGGCAATGATGATTTCTACATAGACGGCTACGGGAATATCACTGATGATGTGAGATTACAAAGCAAAAAAAAGTTGAGAACAAAATTGTGGTATGGTCTGCGTATTCTGAGACTGGCTTAAATGCAGAGCTTTATAAACAGAGATGTCTCACTAAAGGCGCGTTTTCACGGTTCGATCTGAGTTGAACGATTTGGGTCGTTCGACCATAGTTCGACCTGTGTTGAAAGCAAAAAGGTTTACACGGTAGGCGACGCATGTTGAATAATTGTAGGAGAAAATGACGTCACGTCAAATTATTGATGTAGGTGTGCAATTAATTTGTTGTTCAATTCGAGATAAAATAATGACAAAATTAAAAAAGAAGAGAAACAAACGAACGTGTTGGACACGTACGTGGATTTTAAGACGAAATACCCATGGTGCATCACAAAGTCTGCTTCAAAAATAATTCTCGTTGATTGTGGAAGTTCCAGAGGCTTATAGGAATCATCTAAGAATGGATAATGCATATTTTGAAGACCTTTTAGAAAAAACTATTGGAATAATTTGAAGAAACGATACAAATCTGTACGACAAGAAGTTTACACATTCCATTCCAGTCGTTCGACATCGATTCGGCGGCAATCGCCTGCCAAAAGTAGACAGTCTTTCTACTTCCGTCGAATCGACTCACTCCGCCGAACGGCCAAGCCGAACGGTGGTTTACATATTCAATTTTTTTTCGATTCAATAATCGACCCAAATCGTTCAACTCAGATCGACCCGTGAAAACGCGCCTTAAACTACAGTTTTTGATTACACATCATGCGGATGATGAAATACTGTTTTGACCAGATCTTGCTTCATGCGATTACACGAGAATTACAAGGAACTGGTATATGGCCAACAACATCAACTTTGTACCGAACGTAGACAATTCCCGTAACCTATCTCTGGCTCGCTCTATTAAAGAGTTCTGTGTAATGTTGAGTTGAAAAGTCTATAATAATGGATGGAAAGCACCAAATGAAGAACAATTGCGACGCCGTGTATCCAAAAAAAAATCACAATACTTTACAAAGATGTAACCGGGGGAAGACATTCAAAATGATGAATTAAAATGCAAAACGTTATTTGTGTTGAATTCAAACAGTTTTTAAAAGCGAAGTTTAAAAAAGTATAAATACAAACGCATGCATCATAATCAACGATTATCGCACGCAGCAGCGTGCTTAAAATGATGTTTATGATGCGCCTACTTTTTTAAAGGTTGCTATAGAAACATTTGATATACGTTTTTTACCTAGATATTTACCTGCCGTTTAAATTACCATATGTCAAAATGAAGGAACACATTTAAAAACAAAATTGGTTTATTCTAAATAGTAAAAGCCCTTGAGACTTACAAAACAATCCGCTGCGCGTCGTGTCTTGAAATATGTCGCGCGTGCTTTAAAGACCCTCTTATACACAATATCTTAATATACTATAATTAAAGAAATGCATTTTTAACATTAATATTAAACATTATGAAAATTAATAATTAACTCAA
Organism: Pissodes strobi; assembly: GCA_016904865.1. Lineage (NCBI taxonomy): Eukaryota > Metazoa > Arthropoda > Insecta > Coleoptera > Curculionidae > Pissodes > Pissodes strobi. Next base: position 530,761 of record MU181989.1, read on the forward strand.
ATAATAATATCAATATAACAAAAATGAAAAATATGTTTAAAAAGGTGCGGATATGAAGACCTAAAAAGTTGTCCTCCACTTGTTGATAGGAAAATCTACTAATATATAATTAGCCATAACTACCGCAATATTTTTAACCTGGTCCTATTCGTTTTAGCCCGTTTTGGTGCTTTTAGTTAATTTTAGCTAGTCGTTCAATCAACCTTCGGTTAGGTTCAGTTAGTTCTAATTTATTTTAGCCATTTGAACCGACTCCGATATGTTTTAATCAAATTTTATGTTTTTGGTCAGTTTTGGTTAATCGCCAAAATTCGGATCGTTTTAGTTAGTTTAACTTTCTTTTTGTGACCTATTCCTATATGGTTTAGTCCGTTTCGTTACTTTTGGCTACTTTTGAATAGTTTTGGTTAGTCATTCAATCATATTTCGGTTAGTTTTAATTTAATTTAATCATTTGAACCGGTTCCGATATGTTACCACCAATTTTAATGTTTTTGATTAATTTTAGTTAGACGCCAAGATTCGGTTCATTTAAGTTAGTATCAATTCACTTTAATATTTTTTAGGTCATACCAGTACATTATTGTGTTTTTATACCTTAGATACCATTTACATAATGGATTACTTTATGCCCGTGCGGGCATAAAGTCCACTTTATGGCCCGTGCGGGCATAAGGTACACTTTATGGACTCAAATAATTGAATTGAATTCGTATTTTTTTAAATATTTACATATTGTGAATGCAATAACGAACTAGTATGACGTAAAAGTTTGTATGCACCACGGGTGACTTATAAACCCTCTGGCCAGAGGCCCTCTGGTTTGTAACATTGTCGCCCTCAGGGCATAAATATCTACTTAATACCCTGGGTACATAAATAACTATAATTTGTTCCGATATGTTTTAGTCCTTGTGATGCTTTTGGTTAGTCGTTCAGTCCACTTTCGGTTACTTTCAGTTAGTTTTAATTTATTTTAGTCAGTTGAACCGGTTCCGATACATTATAACCAATTTTACTATTTTTAGTAAGTTGCCAAAATTCGGTTAATTTGAGTTAGTTTTAAATTACTTCAATATTCATAATCTGTTCCGATTCGCTTTAGCCCTTTTTGATGATTGTGGTTACTTTTGGTTAGTTTTAGTTATTTATTCACTCAACTTTATTTTTAATTTGTTTTACTAATTTGAACCGGCTCCGATAACATCAGCGAACTGCTTATTTTAGTAGGAAAAATCATTAACAGGTAAAATTTAGATTCTTTCTGCATCTTTGTCTTTGATTTTCCGTGGGTGTTACAATCGAGAGTAACGAGAAATGAACGGTATTCTAACGAAGTGGAGCTGATCAATAGTAAAAATAGTTATATATAAATACGTACTCCGAGTATTATATATGGTAGCTAATCTGCTTTTTTCTTCACCATAGTTGAACCGATATAATAGATTTCTCTTTAAAATTAGTTGTTTTCGTCAATTGTTGAATAGAATCGATCTTATTTCTAATTACCGGTACTCCTTTAATGTCGATAAATCATAAGTAATCACAAAACGAGTTCCAGATAATGTATTGAGAACTTTCTGACTTGTTCCGCCTGCAAATTAACGTAGGGCTTATTAAGTTTTGGGAAAAAATTTAGAGGCTGATAATTCTTATTAAAATAGTTTTATATCATTATAATATTTTTAAATACCTATCTAACTATTTTTATTATAAAATAAAATTGAAATAATGGACAAGGAATCATTATTTTCGATTTGCCTAAGTATTCCCATGGCTCGTTGCATCATCCTTTGGACGACATCATGGTTGATTTCTCTAATTTTCACATTGAAAATGTTTCTGTTATCCTAGTATGGGGCCTCAAATCGTGAAAAATTGCATGCTACATTTGCCACATGACGTCGTACGCGCGAGAAATCGTCTTAGTTTGTGTCATAGAGGAATATAAAAATTAAGAGAGTGTTTTATTCTTATGGGAAAATTGGCATTGAGTTTTGACTTTGACCGCTGCCCTGCGCAATTCCAGCCGCGCATGGAGGCGCTAGCGTCAGTGGAACTAAAAGCACAGCTTACTATAAATTATCTAGTAAGCTGTGCTAAAAGTAAGTATGCTGTTGAGAATTCACAAATGGCGGTTTGACGCCTGATTAAAGAAAGCCGGTTTAATCAATTTATTATTTTAATTTAAAATTGTTCTGGGGCGATGGTGGATGGAGGTATTGGTGGTGCAAGTATCAGCCGTTGGTAAGCAGCTATTTTCTTTTGTGAATTTTCTTCTTGAAATATTTAAAAACTGTTAAATTTTATTTTTGGTTCTATTCGAGTTAATTAGTTTTTGATTAGACATATATTGTGATACGTCAACACTATTTACCTATTTTGTTCTGTTCAGAGATTTTTTTATGTTATTTTGATTGCATTTACTATCGCATGTTTTTTAATAAACTTTGTAACAAAATGCAAAATGTGTATATTTTCTTACACCCTAAACTATTCTTAGGTCCAAACAACGCCTAAAGTTTAATGCATAATCGCATTTAATTCAACCAGGCGCATTATGGATTTATCTGCGATAAACTAATGTATTTACAGGGTTCTCTCTTTGCTTTAATCTCGATTAAGAAAAACGCTGTAATAGTGCAGATAAATTCATAAACCGGCTAGTTATATGGAATACGACTAAAATAAAAATAACATTTGAATAGCCCGCCGCCTTTCTTCTGTCGATAAAACAGGAACATGTTTTGTCAACATAGATTATTAGCATTAGTTCAGTAACCCGCCCTTAGTGTCGTATAAGTAAATAACATACGTCAATATTGTCAATTGTCATTAAACGGTGTGTCAATATTTTACAAGGGAATGGATACTCTCTTTACTTTTATATTCCTCTATGGTTTGTTTATGCGGACGCCGAATCCCTTATATTTGTTTAGATTATCGAGGTAATAAAAACTTTACCATGTTGAAGCAGGTTTTGACTGGGTTTTAACCGAATTTTGGTGACTAACCAAAACTGACCGAAGCGAAGCTTAAATTTGATAATAACGTATGGGAATCGGTTCAAATGACTAAAATAAATTGGAACTAACTGAAACTAACCAAAAGTCTATTGAACGGCTAACCAAAACTAACCAGAATTAAATAAAAGTACCAAACGGGGGTAAATGTATCGGATGTATTTGGCGCCAAGCAAACGCCTTGAACATGTTAATTTATTTCCAGCGTTTCTTGTCCAAATAAGTAATTGTTTACTGAAGGAATCTTCGTGTTTAAATTGAACCCAATCCGAAACTAACCAAAATTAACCAAAAGCACCACAACGAGCTAAAACGTATCGGAACAGGTTAGGAGTTAGGGATGCACGACTTAATTGGGTGAAATCATGTTTAACAAGTCGAACTCAATATCTTGACTTCATTAGTACCAGAGACATGTAAACTCACAACTTATTGAAGTTCCAATTGGTGTTACGCAAGGCCCCGTGCTCGGTCCTGTGTTTGTTATATTTTACGTAAATGATGATGACCTCGCAGTGTCAGGGGCATTTCTTGCACAATATGCAGTGGCGAAATCGACAATAATAACTGATGAATCGAAAGAGGAGTTGATCAGCCGGTGTCATGCGTCTCTTTGCGATTTGACTGCTTGGTTTGGCAGCAACTCGCTATATTTTAATACAAAAAAACACCTTTTTATAAAATTTCATAATCCCAAAAAAAAAGTAATAATAACACAGTGTGTAACCAAGTAGGTTATACGAAAAATGTTGGGTATTTATATAGACAAAAATCTAAAATGAAAACAACACTGCGATGTTTTTTTTTTCTGAAAATCACATTCTGCCACTTTTAAATTTCCAAACTTAAAGTATATTCTCAAACTAAGCAGCTTTTAATGATTTATTACGCGGAAGTAGAATTGATTGCGCTACGAAATTTGTCTTTGCGGTTGGTCAACGAGTGTGAAAGTGGGTTTTCTGGCCAAAAACTTGTAATAACTTGTATTGCCGGAATAAGAAGCACTGAGTCATGCTCAAAATAATTTAAAGAGTATGGAATTTTAACTTTGTATTATAGTGTAATGTTTTCAAAATGTGTGTATATGTTCATAAAAATGAACATTTGTTTACTTTAGTTGATAACCACCATGTTGTAAATACTAGGCAAAAAAATCTCTCATGCTCCTCTAGCAAAACACATGCCAGGTGACCCAATTTTGTAGGACTCGATGTTTCTATAATCTGTTGCCAAATGAAATAAAAATTTATCGACAATTCATTTTAAAATAAAATTAACAAACTACCTTGCTCTTAAATGTCTATAGTGATTCTGATTTTTGACATGTATGTATTTTTTTTCTGTTCTGTGTCTTTTACACATTTATTTATAAAGCAAGAATTAGTTTATGGGCATATTTGGGTTTAGTATTAGTATTCACCTGAGTAGGTATTCCTAACGCATTGTTTCTTTGTTGAGGAAAATAAAAAATGTCTACTGTCTATTGTCTAACTATGAGTACCATCAACTAATATGGTCCACGTTTCTTTGCGTTGTTCTGTCTCCTTGTGCGTCCTACCTTGTCTCGGAAAATACACTTTTATTTTTGTTGCCTCCCTAAAGAAGAGAAAGGAAGTTGCAAATGTATTTGAAGACCACAGGGGAAAAACGGTCTAAGTCACAAAAATAACAATTCGAAAAAATCAGTTTTTAGTTTGAAAACGTTACGAACGGCAAGTTTTTGTAATATGGCAGCATCTTTAATACGGCCGTAACACTTCCTTTTACGAGTTAAGTATACCAATGGTCTGCCACTCGAACTCATTTTGTTACTTATAACAACCGATTTTCGTTAAAATTTCAACACGTGAATGCAGAAATGCATTGGCACCGTAATATCAAGCCATATTTTCTGTGGCTGGCGCTGGGACTTAGATCGGTAGTTCATATAACGGCGTGGACTTCGATCGTTCTTCCATAGTGCGTCTGTTTTTTAAATGACAATTATTCGGACTAAGGTCGTTTTTCGATACGTTCGCGGGCGTCATGTTGAAGAACATGAAATGTATATGATAGAAAGGTTAACTCATTTTTCACTGAAATGTGATTTAGATCGTTTTTCGCCTGTAGTCTTAATTTGTCATCTATAAAAACATAGTATTAAATAACTAAAGCAAATTAAGTGGTTTCCTAAAACAAACTCAAATTTTACCTCTAGCCTCTGAAGGTCGATTTAATTTAGCTTGTAAATTCTATTTGAATGGTTTAAAATTGGCAAAATACTTTGCGTGGACGCAGCAAATGCTAGTTTGAGTACGTTTCTGTATATCTCTTGGCTGCACGGATTTTCCTAGTCAGATTCCAGGACAATTTGTCCTTGAATGGTGATTTTTTTGAATTAGTTGTCGATATTAAATTGTTTCAATTTAATTAGGTTTAATTGCTAATTAGGTTCTTGGCTTTTCTATAAAATACTGGTTCTTTTGGCGCCTATATGTTCGAAGGGGTGAATATTAATTCCAAATAGAAGTTTCGACTGCCGTTGTATTTGGAAAATACTTATAGGTCGGTAAGGTTATATTTACCATCATAACCCGACGTCTGATTTCCGCGTTTATTTGATTTTCAGGAGCTTCGTATCTGTTTTAAATGCTTGCCTTTCGTGATTCTTGCATTTCAATTAATTGTTGTTTGCTATCTGTTGCTAGCATGCGTGGTTTCCTCGAGATGACAAATTTTGTTGGAGTATTCAACTTGTCGACTTTCTAATAACAAGCCACGTATATGTATAATGCCACAATTTACTTCGGTAACCATAAGTCTCCATGTATAGTTAAATATTTCATACGCAGTATAAAACTGTATTTGCCAGTCCTGGGTTATGTTGTGTAACGGGAAATGAAAGAGTAAAGCATGATTGTTTTTAGGCCTCCAATTATGTAATTTCTAACCAGTAGTGTGATCTAGCCTGCGCCATTCACTGGGTTTGTTTAAAGCCTTAAGTAGCGTTCTCTCATCTGCTGACCCTATAGCCATACTGACGAGCCGTTATATGGCGAAACGCGTCTATGGATTTGTCGGCAGGTGAAAAAGAACGGAAGGTACAAACTTTCTGATGCATATGTCATTTCTGTTCGGAAATCGTGCTAGAGATATTTCCCGACCTAACCGATAGCACTATCGGTTAGGACTTGAGCAACGAGTTAGCTTCCGAATTCATTAGCAGTCATGTCTATTAATAATTTTTGTAGGTTTTCTTTGTTATGATGTAATAATTATTAATTGGAATTTATTATGACAAAACGTTGGATAATTATCTCAATAATAATTATTGGCTGAGAAAATAATCGTTAGGAATTAAAAGGGAGTTACATGTTGCATGTGTGTGAAATAAAGATAAGATGATATCTGGTGGGGTGCGTGCGACTTACTTTCAGCTTGCTCGGGGAATTATGGATGGAATAATGATCATTACAAAAATTAGCCATTTCAAATGAATCTGCAAGGCTCTCATCTTTATTATTTTTTATACTTATACAATTATAGGTGTCTTTATTGTTTTCATAAGTTGCGTCTTTATTTATTCTATAAAGTTTTCTCATATTGTCTTTGTTGTTTTCAATTTCATTTTTGTAGTAATCATTATTTTGTTTATTTATTAGTTTGTTCAACTTATTTCGATATTCCTTATACTCTACCTCGAGTTGAACGTCATAGTTCTTTAAAAGTATCTTTTTCATCTTATCTCTGGTTTTAATTGAAGTGATAATACCATCACTAATCCATGCCTTTAGTTTTTTCGGTTTTTTGTTTTTAATAGTGGCAGAAGATTGTAATTTTTTATAGGTTGTTATAAAAATGTCATGGGCCAATTCAGGATTTTTTTCATTCATAACAATCGACCAGTCAAATTCTTGTAATAGTAGTTTAAATTTAGGGATATTTAGTTTGCATTTGGTAATATTTTCCTGACCTTCAGTCACTTTTTTTTGAGATACATTGTCCTGACTGACAAACAAAATGATAGGACTATGGTCAGTTATGTCTTCTTCTGCAATATAAGAGGTAAAAGTTAAATTTCTTTGCTTTAATTTTTGTTTAACAAATATTGGTCTAGGCATGTCTTTGAAAAAGGCCTTGTTTCCGAGTTGATGTATGATTGAAAACCAAGAGCATTCATTACAGAGAGGTAGTTTGCGACGTGATTATCGTTTTTGTCCAAAATATTGATATTAATAACTCCTATAAAAATTTCAGCATTGGCGAAAGGCAATGTTTCTAGGTAAGTATGTGTGTCGTTAATAAATTCTGTTTTTGGTATGGGAGGGGGCTTATATATCCCTGTTAGGCCAAAAGTTACATTTTTTAGTCCCAAACTCAGTCTACCGAGAGTTGCCTTTGCATTAGGCAGTTCAACAGAAGAAAACTCAACCTCAATATAATTTTTAACTAAAAGTATTACATCATCATTCTTATTATAAGTAGCCCTATTATAGAACGTTTGATAATCTGGTATTCTTATATTTTCTATAGAGTCAATTTGAGAGGTTTCACTCAGTACGATTAGATCTATATAATGCAATCTATATGTTTCAAGAAATACAAGTAAGTTATCAATATTTTTGTTTAAATTCCTTATATTAACATGAATTATACTTAACAAATTTTTATTACTTTCCATATCTTCTATCCGCTTTAGGGCCACCATTTCACCAATGCTCCCACCTTCTTCACAAATGTCTTCTAGTATGCAATCTTGAGCGATAAGAACCATTTCTTTATGAGTTATAGTCTGTTTTATTTTTTAGTACCCCAATATGGTATTTTAAGGTTGGAAAGCCCGAGTCTAATGCAGAGTGATCTGTTAAATATTGCACTGTATAATTTTTATTGGCGCACAGACAGTTAATACATCTTTTCACTTCACTCCTACAATCTAGTGTACTATGCTCCTCTGCACAGTTACCACACACTTGATCTTTGGTACATTTTTTACTGTGTGATGAAAACCTTGACACTTAAAACATCGGCTCACAGTTAAATCTTCATATACTGGTAGGCGCTCCCAGCCTATATACACCTTTCCATAATCAATCATTTTAACAAAGAGACTTCCTGAACATTCTGCACATATGGTAGCAACATTAGGTTTATTTTTGGAACGCCTAATAAATGTTATCTTTAGTTGTTATTTTGCGTTAATCCACTTATTTTGCTGACGAATTTTATTTTCCAATATTTCGACAGGTTCTTCTCCATTATATGCAGCGATCTTTATTCTTGGCAAAACTTTCGATGGTAGTTCAATATCATACTTCTGCTTCAGTTTACTTTCTGCCTCTTCTTTGAATCGTTTTAAATCATTTTCTGTGTCGCTTCTCACAATAATATTTCCTTGTTTGGTTTCTTTCATGTTTCTAATTCCTACATTTATATTCGCCTGGTTTATTGCTGTTTGAATATCTTTTTTACTTTTCTGTGAATTCTGTGTTGCCTTGGGCTTAATGAATATTGTGGAAAAGTTTGTTTTAATATTCACTCTGCTCTTTGTTTTGCTCTGTACTGCATTTGCATAGGTGTTCTTTTGATAGGATGATTTAATCTCCTCTATATCCCCTTTCATTTCTTCCATTAAATTTACTTGCATGTTTTGTTGATAAGACAATTTAATTTCTTCTATATCTCGTCTCATCTCTTCCATTAATTTTACCATAAAAGGTATTCTATAAGCCTTTTACATTCCTCACATATTAAAAGTAGTACTCTCTTTTGGAGAGGCATGCATCTTACCTCTGATGAGGAAATATTTGCACATCTTTTGTGAATATTATTTAAACAGGAGTCACATTTATAGTATTCCTCTGTACAAGTTTGTTTACATTGCACGCATTTAGTTTTGTTGAGTTCATTACCCTCCATGACATCTATTAATGTTTATTTATTTACTTTGTAAGGTACGCCCGGGTAAAGAAAAAAATAACGATTGTCGAGAACGGAATTTATTTTATTGTTGTTTGTTTACTCGTATTTTCTCATTTTATCACAAATAATCTTCTGTTGTTTGCACTATAAATCAAAATTACCGGAAAACTATACACCAGAACCAATTACTTTTTTTTGAAATTTTAAAGTTTTTAACAATTCATACCTCTCGTCAAAATTTCACAAGTTTTTGTTAAATATAACAGCCAGAATTTTCAATTAGGAGGAGCAGCACTTAACATGTGTGTAACCTATAGAACTGATATTCTACTATTATATATTATATACATACTTAATGACAATACAATTGATTAGTTGATTATTTTATTATTTATCATAAGAAGTAATTTACCTTGCATATCGTAGTTAGCTAAACGTACTAGATTCCAATTAAATAGTTTGTTAGTTTTATTACTTCTCACACTAGGTAATTTACTCTGCGTATCTGAATTTGCTAGATATCTGGATTTAAATTAATTAGTTGTTTGTTTTATTACTTCTCATAATAGCTTTGAGTATTGAAATTGATTGTTTAATCTCTTTTTTTGTCATATAAGGTAACTTACTCTGTCTATCACTGCAGACTCAAACCAACTAATTAAATTTTTATTTTAAGTATTGTTGCTTTCATTAAATACTACTGCAAGTAAAGCAATTTACATTGTGTATCGTAACGAAGTGAGGATACCGTTTATTTCTCGTTACTCTCGGCTGTACTCGGCGATCTACGGAGCTAACGCGTTTGTTTACTATTTTAGAATGCCTTATATTCCACTTCATGCATGGCCCTCCGCTCGCTTCGCTCGCTACGGGGACTCAATCAACAAGAACTAACCAAAAAAACTTTTTACACACATAACCTTTAAAAATATAATGAAAACACGTGCTTCCATCGACGGGAATCGAATCCGTGTCGCCGTTTCACGGGCCTAGCATCTAACCACTGACCTATCAAGGCACTTTGTTGGACCGTAAAGACATACGCCCTGCTCAAATCACAAAATACTCCCACAGGGCGCTCGCCCGCGTTGGGACTAAATACAATTCAGTCATAAACTGCATGCATGGCAGTCACTGTTGACCTTCCAGAACAAAATCTGTGCTGAGTCGAGGTTATTATTTGGTACCTCTCAAAATATCCCAACAATCTTTCCAAGAAATAATACTCAAAAATCTTAGAAAACACAGAAGACACCATGATTGCCCTACAGGTTATTCGGCCTGTCATTCTTTTTATATACTGGCGTGACTTTACTCATTTTTAGCTTGCTGGGAAATGGACACTGGCAAAAAGACAGATTTACTAGAGACCACAAAGGAAAAAGCAACAAAAATAAAACTTTTTTATTAAAAATGACGGCACACCGTCTGTTCCAGATGACTTTGTGTTGTTTATTTTTTTCTTTAATAACTGATAAATTCCCCTTCACTGAAAGGATACAAATAAAATTTAATTTTATATTTATTTTCATTTTTATTTCCAGTTTTATTTCATGGTGGAGAGGCATAAGTATCTTGTCTCTCTCTGGATGAGTTGTAATTTTTTACCACCTCTAGCGGTGAATTTCTAAAAAAAGTGTTAAACATGTTAGAAGTAGTTTGAGGATCACTTACTAAGTCACCAGTTTCCAATTTAATTACTAAATTCTGGCTTTGTTTTCATTATTGGTTATTTTTTGATAATATTTTGGAGTTTTCTCTTACTAAAATTTTACTGATATTTATCTTATCTTGAAAATATTTTTTCTTTGTTTTCCCGACAAGGATCCTGTACAGCGTTCTTTATTCCTTCGCATGAAAATCCTTCGGGCAAATCAGTGATTTTTAAACCATCATTGTTTTTTTACATGTGCCAATTTTAAATAATAAGAAAAATAGCGAAATAGAGATTTCTCTGGAGGAATTTAAAACTATGCAATTTTTATGTATTAATAAACTCTGCGTAAATGAAGAGCAGATTCAGCAACTTATTATAAATGGATTCAATTACTGCCGACCTACACGAGAAGGAGGTTGAGCGGCTGTATGGATGAATAAAGGTTTGAACGTCACAGCGATCCACACTGATAACTATTCGTGGACGGAGTGGAGTTTTTTTTCTATTATATGTATTTCTCAACTCCGGCTATCTTAATAGCAAAGAGTAGTAATGTCGCAATTCTTTGCTCGGTTATTGAATCTCATAAGTAACCCAGCTTTTGAACTTATTCCTGAATTTATTTAATTAGCAATGGGAACAAAAACCTGTCATATAAAAATTTAAAAGCCAAATTAATCTACATCACAGAAGTCGAACAAGGTACACCAGTTCTCAAACAAGAGATCATTATTAAAGAGCTTCACCAAATCATCATGATATGATTTATTATATACTGACGTGATTCTGTCTGATTGAATCTTACCGAAATACATCTGAAATAAAAAACATACTGTGGTCAAAAAAACTACATGCAACAAGGAGCTAGTCAACTTCCTGTACTTACCACTATGCGTCAAATAATCTCCACAAACAATAAAATTAATATTAGGCTTAACCAAGTTTTCAATTAAATCACCTAAATTTTAAATTAAAAGATCAAGTGAACTTCCCGGCGGGCGGTCTATAACAGTTAACAATAACATAGGATGAAAAACTTCCTTTAAAAATAGCACAAAATTTACACTCTTTTTCCACTGAAGTTATCGGTGTTGATCTCTGTGACGTCCAAACCTTTTCTCACCCATATAGCGGCTCCACATTCTTCTCCTAATACGTTACCAACTTGAATCCATTAATAATAAGTTGCTGAATCTGCTCTTCATTACGCTCAGTTCATTAATATAAAAAAATTGAATAGTTTTATAAGGATCCCTAGTTCGCTAAGTTTCTTATTTAAAGCTTGCACATGTAAAAAAAGCAATTATGGTTTCAAAATCACTGTTCGCAAACATTTTTGGTCTAATGGATGCATTCATAGATTTCTCGAAGTTCTCTTGGAAAAGGGTTACCTTAAAAGATATAATATATTATAGAAAAATATATAATTATATTAAATATTGTTGCTGATATAATACTAAAAATTATTTAATTGTGCTGGCGCATTATTTGAAATTTTTACATTTCCTTAAGTGAGTTTCACACAAAACTCGTTTGGTTGGTGTCACACATTTGACCATTAAAACAATTTGCCGACATATTTTTTTTCCAGAGGAAGATATCTCGGTTTTACTTATTCACACTACGTACTGGTTAATAAAATAAGAAATACAAAAACTTATAGACACAGAGTGTTGCTTGACACTAATACATTACATTCGCAAGGGAAAATCAATCCCTGCAAAATGGATCGTGTAAGTCTAATAGCCACGTAGTTTTCCAAGCCGTGGGGTGCTCGAGTTCCTTAGGCGCCCCGCTGGCAAAACCCTATATTCACTTCATCAGAGATATCTGATTACGCTGGATGCACTGTGTACACCCCAGCTATTAATTTACGGGGTCTATCATTGTTTATTTCTGTTCTGCTGCTAGACTATTGAATTCGGTTGTGAATTATGTTGTATTATTTGTTGTTCTCTAATAAATTTATTGTGCAGCGTATATCTAATATCTGCTACGACCGCATCCAAGCTTTGCTATTTTATGAATAAGGTTATTTTATAGTCTGATGACTAAAAGAAAATTAAATACGAAAGGTAATATTGGAAAAACAGATGATGTCTTTTTCGAAATTGCCTCTAAAAATCACAAATACATTTTAGTGTATTGCAAGTGATCTCTAATGGAGAAAGATCTCTGAATCATGGCAAAAAAGCGCAAATTATTGATGTAATCCAAAAAGTATTACATATTTTCACTGATGAAAAGTGTCATGGAAGACCTTCTACACGAGTAAATGGAACGAGAGTTTGAGAGAGCTTTACACGTTGGACGAAATTAAGAATTGACCTAACTAATATAGAAGAAGTTTTATCTTAATTGTGTTATGTCTCGATGTAATCCAGTAAGCAAAGGTTTTTTCCAAGAAAAAAATGTAGACTTTTTTCTTCTATATGTGTATTTTTGTAGGGGGGGTTAAATTCGAATCCGAGATTTGCCACATCGCCAGCCGTCGCGTCGGCTTCAATTTACGATGTTGATTTTAAAAAAACTTCTGACAACACTTTGAAGAATTATTCCAATTTTTGATCTCAATAAAAATCACTCATTAACTTGACAGAGTTTTATTCTAACATCAAGCAAAGCAGGTGACAACTAAGATCACAATATAAATTCGGGCAAGTATTTATAGAAAATTATAATGATAAACTTTGGTAAAAAATACTAGTTAACAATAATAAAAGATAACATACGAGTTTTTGTAAATGTAAACACAATCCGAAAAATGGCAGGAATGTCAAACTGGTGAGAGGAGTTTGATTACGGGGAGTGACGCCCC
>MU181989.1:549159-630823 GCA_016904865.1 Pissodes strobi
TCTCTTCACAGTGGCGTACCATGGTTGGTTGGCTATACAGTGTAACTCCTCCCATCTGAGAAGAAACCGTAGGGTTTGGATTGGTTGGCTAGGGTTTCTCTTCCATCTATATTTCTTCTTTTCTGGCCGTCTTCTTTTTGCAAAGACGGTACGGGTATGGATAACAGGTTCTGTAGTACCATGTAACTCCCAGGAAGATGAAAGCTGTAACCACAAGGTATATGATTACATGTATCCATGCGGGTAGTGAAAATCCATAGGTGGACATTGGCTGGTCCAATACATCAACCATATGTTCAGCATTCATCTTGGTAGTTAGGCGATTTATTTCTTCTAAATTCAAATTACTAATCTTGAGTTTCTGTGGTCGTTCAGGCAATTGAGATAAGTCAAATTTAGATAGTTGAATAACTACTGCTGGTGCTGTATCTTCGTTTTCGGCTCTAAATGTTTCTTCATTAATAACAGTATGACACTTATCTGGGATGTAGATAAGATAACTTCCGGCATCTATCTCATAGCGTCTTTCTGTAGAGCAGATTTTAATAATAAGCATATTCTTTGGCGTGGTAAGTAGTACTGAATGCGGCGTGACTTGATTGCTTATAGGTTTGTCTAAGTAGACTGGGCCAGTAGAACAGTTCTGCGGTTGGTTTTTCTTGATGATATTTTCCTCATTTAGTAGCAAATTCTTACAGTAGCAGGTGTTTTCAATTTCCTCGCATGGTCGCTCCATATATTGATAAAACTCATTTTGCTCACTTAAGATAAGGTAAGGTTTTGGTGAAGGAATTATTTTGTTATCAATCGCAACTGGATAAACAAAATAAGTTTTAAAATCGCTAGAGTTTAGAATTGGAAAATGTATAAGAAACATTAATTTTTCATTTTTGAAAATCATTTGAATACCCAAGAAAGAGTAGTAGTTATAATGATTTTTAAATTGAACCAACTGATTTGGCAAGTATATGGATTTCATTCTTATAATCAATAAATTAAGGGTGCTAAGAGATAGAAAAGTGGGATGTACTCTATTAAGATTTGCAAAAGTCATTGCATTTGTGATCTCATTTAATTGAGTATTGAGTATAAAGAGTGAATTAATAATCAAGTTTAGAGTATTGACTTCATTTATAGGTACTGAAAAGTCATCAATTAATTTACTGATTATAATTAAATTTGATTTTATTTGAAAGAGACTATAATTGGTTTTAACTATAATTTTTTTTGCTAATGTTTTTTGTTCATTAATTCTATCTTGAAGTAGATGGTCGTTTTTGTCAAGATGTGTTAAAATTGAATTTATTCTTTTGCCGTCATCGGCATCGAGTGTCCCGTTTCGATACTTTACCACCTAAATTTGTTAATCCGCGTTTAGATCTAGCTTTTGGGTTAATAATTTCGATGGAGTTATCTACGTAGTTCAGTAAAGTATTTGCTTGGTTTATTAAGTTATATGTATGGTTACCAAGATTTTTCTTTACACTTGCAAAATTAAGTTGTAATTTTAAGTTATTCCTAATATTAGATAACTCACTAATATTTATATAGGAAACAAAACTATGCTTACTTAATATTATTTTAGTTGTCTGTAAACTAATAGGTAGAATAGGATTAGTTAGATTTTGGATATTGGCGCTAGTATATAATAGGAATAGTGAGAAAATAAGTATCAGTCTCATCATGTATTTCTTCTTGTTTCACTTTTCACTTAGCTTCTAAAACCAAACAATGGATATTTGTTCCAGGAATGGTTTGCCGCCGGATATCTTGAAAGTTTTTCAAAATTAGGCCCGAAACTACATTAGAATGTCTTGCAAAAAATCGCCAAACAATATCGGTGGAGATCAGTCCAAGAAAATTGCCGCTGCAACCTTTGCAAAACAAAGATGGAACTAACTTGTTTGTGTTGTAGAATGTTCTTAAGGTACTGTCTCGTCAAAGATTTGAAAGTCACCAGATAATTGAAAACACTATCCAGATATACGTCCCAGCACTATGTTTCACTGTTCTTTTGTACAAGACTTATCCTACCGACTGCGCCAGTTACGATGTTGATTTAGAAAAGCTTCTGACGACACTTTGAAGAATTATTCCAATTTTTGATCTCAATAAAAATCACTCATTGACTTGACAGAGTTTTATTCTATCATCAAGCAAAGCAGGTGACAACTAAGATCACAATATAAATTAGGGCAAGTATTTATAGAAAATTATAATGATAAGCTCTGTTAAAAATTACTAGTTAACAATAATAAAAGATAACATACGAGTTTTTCTAAATGTAAACACAATCCGACAAATATCAGTACAGATAAAATACGGTGTAAAAAGGTAACGTTTAATTATTAAGCAACGTAAAATAAATTCAAATATTATCAGCATTAGATAAAGTCTGGCATTCAAAGATAAATTACGGTAAATAGTCCAGTATGCAAAATATCGAAACTTATCATGGAACAATGTCTCTTCACAGTGGCGTACCATGGTTGGTTGGCTATACAGTGTAACTTTCATATGGAAAATTGCAAAAAACTTCAAAATTTTGCACTTTTTTCAGTCTAACTCGAAAAGCTCCAAAGTCTAGACAATCCATAACGTCATTAGATCTTGTTGAAAAAACGGCATTTCTTGACTTTCGGCTAAAAAAGTTAAAAACGTTATTCTAAGTGCGCGCTGGTGCCCTGCTATCAAGTTCATGTACTTCTAAAAACAATTATTTTATGATTGCCTGGTATGTGCAGGTTACATTTAAGGAACTGTCAAACGTGAGTGAGGTCCATATATGGTCAACGGGCCGCCCAGTTCAAACGAAATCGTACTACTCTTAATTCAAGGGGAGAAGGTTTTGATAATAGGAAACATATCTGGAGCAAAATTGTATTTACACGAAAGAAAACAAAAACACTATTATTTTTATATTCATTCATCGTCCTCATCTGCAGAATTATAACCTGAAACAACGAGAATGGGGACTATAGATAACTATAATAGAATCCATGTCGTTCATGTTTATTATGGACAAAATTTTTCCTCGCACAATAGAGTTTAATATCATTGGAAAAAAAAAGAAAGCTGAAAATAAGATGAAGAAGAAGTGAATACCATAAGGCTCAGGATTGTGCTCGCAGATATTCCGTTTAGATGGACCAGGCTATAACTGGAGCGACGTAATGATTTCTTTTTAGTCCTAACCGGGTAGTGGACTGCTCGAACTCTTGTAGTATGGGCGCTGGTCTCTTCACTGGAAAACATATTACTATGACATTTAGATCTTTGAAGGTATAGTTCCTAATTTACAGCGCTAAATACTAGATTAGAATAATAATTACTTGTAATAGTATAAATTACCGTCGATCTTCTCAGGTGAAACGTCTTGATCGTCATCACTGAGCAGTATTTCAACATCGGAGCACCTTTCTTCACAATTCAAACAGAGTCTTCAGCAGTATAACCCAACCCTTCTGCATCCGCGATTGCCCATGCAGCCCTTCTGGCACTTGCAGGCAATGAGTTTCAGAAGCTTCTTTGGGGCTGCGGACTCAAGGGTCATAATGGGAATCAAGTTGTCTTTAATACCTTTCCACCCCCACTGCTCAGGTTATTGAATAGTCCCCTGCCACTGCTGTACTTGGTGAAATACCTTGTAACTGCGTTGCTGGGCTGCAGTTTTAGTGGGGGATGGATGCTACATTTCCGCTAACCTTGAATGCTATTGGCACAAAACGCAGCTTATTAATGGAAGTGGTGTGATGGTCTCCGTCATACAAGGACACTAGGAATTTTTCCCCAGCCTCCGAAATTTCTTCTGAGGTGGCAGGAGGGCTTCTGAAACGTCGAATGTCACATATGATACACGCACGAAACATTTTAAGCAGACTAATAACAATCGTTTCATTGTTTTATTAAGAACACGCGGCCTTTGTGATGCCTGCAAATGTATACCTTATTAAGTAAAAAAAAAGTTTTATTATTAACAGGCCGGTTTTCAAGATGCATAGGGTTTTAGTAGTTATTAGCACACCTAGTATTCAATGGAAAGATGTCCATGTGTCATTTTAAAGTTAACACAAATTTATATTGCTGCCACATTAATAATAATAGGTCAATATCTGAAAATGGTTGAATAAACGTTGATACACCAGGGACTCAATACCGATGTATGTGCCTATGTTGTATCTTTAAAAATACTCACTGTATATATACAAAAACAAAGATAACTTATTTTTGCTGGATTTTGAGGTTTTTGCGATTTTCGTTCTAGAGCCGCCGCCCGCGCCTCGCCGCCTCACCGTCTGGCGAGGTGGCAAACTTCAGATTCAGCGGTCCAAAAAACATAAAGAACCAGTAAGAAAAAACTTCTATTTTTTTTTCCTGGAAACGCCGTTTATGAACCTCGAATGACTAGACTAATATTAAATCGGGACTTTAACTTAACTTGATAAATAGTTAACTTGCAACTAAGAATGAAGTTTGATTAATTCGTGTTAATTCAGCCGCCATCAACCAAATTAATTAGTTAGTTTGATTTTTATTATTATTATATTCTCGAAAAGTCTTATGTTCTAATGCTCATAATATATATTTCTCTATTTTGCGTTCGGGTAGACACCATTACGAAGCGCAATTGGTTTTGGTAATGAGAGCATTTTGACACGCATTTCGTTTATACCTAGCATTGGTAACATAATTACTGAATATGTAATTGCTATGTAATGAAAATGACAGAACAAAGGCGTATTTTTACATATTTTTACATTCAAATTTATTACCAGCCTTTAAATGCCAAATTCTTTCGCGAGAATATTTCATAATAGGAACATTAATTCTAATCATAAAAATTCAAATTAGCCAAAAATGTATATAAAACTCATTTCATAAAAGTTTAAGAGTACTCGGCTTCAAACTACGCTAAAAACTTGTAAAAACTAGTAATCCAATATAATCTTAAGTTTTCCCAGAAAGCTTAATTAAATCAATAAAACATTATTCGAGTAACCAAATTAAGAGCCTTTAAATCCACTTTACCTTCGTTCAGGTATTATGATTATAATTCCCCTCGATTATCTAATAAAGATGGTAAACGAAAGTGTTGTTGATAATCGAAAGTAAAATACCTTAGCGTTTCTTGTGAAACACTTCGATTTTGAGTGGAATACCCGCATTTAAAAGACAATTATTAAACGACCTAAAGTTCCAGTAAAAATGTCTTACATGCTGCCTAGGTAAATCGCTGGTACTTTCAACCCATCAGAAAATAATTACGCCATGAAATTATGGATAATTTGCACTAGAGCAATATTATCAGTTTTTTAAGGAACTCGTGCATTTTTACAAACTTACCTTACATTCGTGCATTTTCCCGAAAATGATTGATAATTTTCATTGCATCTGAATCGACCTAACTACAAATTAAGAAGTTTTAACTTAATTGTAATTTGTGTCGATTTATACCTTCCATTATACTAAATCGAGACTTAACCTAGCTTGATAAATAACCAACTTTGAACTAAGACTGAAGTTTGATTTAATTTGTGTTAATTCGGCCGCAATCAGCCAAATTAATTAGATAATTTGATTTTAAGTGGTATTAGCTGGACCTTAATTCCTAATTTTTGTTAAGGTAGTTAGATGAGTTCCCTTGCTTGTCTTTCTAAGATTGGTAAAATATCTCAAGGGGTACGGGAAAAAGTTTTTCAATTGGATGCCAAAGGTTAATATAGATTTCTCCCTATTTACGGTTCATTAGTCAAAAACGGAACTATTTCTTCGAAACAAAAAGAAAATTATGTAAACATGGAATTGTGCATTGTTTTTTGGGCGCCAGCTTTTAAAATACAGACAATTTAGGTTTCTGTTTTGTCGAAGAATATCACTCAATCAGTCAGTACTTATTAAAATGATGAAAAGGCAGTGGCGGCTTGTATATAAGAGCAAATGAGCACAGGCCCCCTCGTGAAAAAAAATCCAATGAACATCGATTTAATATTTTGCCTAATTTCCGAAGTAACATAATTATAAGCTCCCTAAATTAACGTCCGTTCCGCAAAGGTACAATATTTCAAATCTCTTAATGCAATCGTTAGGTGCACCGCTGCTGCTCCGTGCTTGCCGTCGACAGCCAGATCCCGATCATCTTTTTGTACTTTGCCGTCGAACCCATCCATAGTATGGCGCACACAAGGGTATTTGGTTAAAAAAACCGGACAAAAATATTTAACGCCTAAATTTGCTTTAGAATAAATAAAAATTCAAATATCTATAGAAATTAGTGTGATAAAAATAAATGGCGATTGTTTTAAAAGTAGATATGTATATATTTCAGAACAAAAATATCGACAAAATTCAAAAACTTTAAATTAAAGAGGACAGAAATGTCGATAGAAATATTTATTGTAATCAAAAATATTTCGGGGATTTTTCTGCAATTAGATAAATACCTTAATAAAAATACAAGCTAAATTTAAAAAAAAATGTCAAATAAACAGAGTACAAATAAGTGATGTGGATGAAAATTAGTGTAGGTATTTAATAAAAATAATGTTTATTTTTTTATGTAACTAAACAAAAAAATCATGACAATTTTAAAGAAATAACAAATTATATGCAATTTTCGTCACCTTCTGTACCATGAATATTTTAATTTTCAGGTGTTTCGGGCACAAGGAGGTGCATTGTTTCAGGCAGAAATGGTTGACTCAATTTGTGCGTTTGACTTTTTTGGCTGAGACTAATAAATGGGTCTGATGTGAGCAATACTCTTTGCAGAACATCTCTGTTATAGAGGGTTCTGGAGAATTTCCTGGAATAATTCTGCCTATACGACCGAAAATTTTTATTCCTGGCTTCTGCAGCCTCCTCGGACATCTGTCCGATAGGAACAATGGCGTATTTGATGACAGTCGCCCCGTGCACAAGAATCTTGTTGAGTGTCGGTGTCATAGGATGCCATCCATATAAATTCGTGTATATTTCCGCAGTCTGTTTTGCAAATTCTGCAAACTTATTCTCATCGATTTTGTGACCAGATGATAAAGCTTCTAATATTACTTTTAGTTTGTAAATGAAAGAAAAGTCTTGTGATTTCTGCAGCTGTTTCAGGATCACTGAAAAATCGTCTGGAAGTGTTTCCAGAGTTTGAATTACCGACACCTGCCTTGGGCATGTCTATTATTAATCTTGTTCGGTCTTCAAATTCCTTTTGAATTTTTTGTTTCGTTTCCTTAACAATCAGTTTCTCCTCAGGTGTTCTGGCTTGCCACTTTTTCAATGGGAGTATATAGGCAATATCAAGAAGGGTCTCAAATAACCTTATTCTCGCATGAAGAACAGAAAGTCCAAATCTCAGGGCTTCTAGATTTTCGACATTGTGTTTTGAAAGTCGTTAAAATTTTTCGAAGTTTTTCCACAAATGTAACATTTCATTGTAGAGCTCGTATTTGTAGCCGAATTACAAACTTTGCCGTCAACCATTGTAGGTATCATCGTATGTTTAACCTGTATCATCACTCCATTAGAGGTTTGCACTTCTTTTTTCGCAAATTCTTTATTTGGTCTTCGATATAGTTTATTTCTTCTTTTGTGATACCAACGGATTCGTGGAGGAACCTGATACGAATAGGCCGACATAATCTTGTTGATACGGTGTAAATGAAAATATTGGAATCATCACTTGTTAAATCATCAAAACTCTGTTGAAACTGCGACTGTTGAGAGCCGTCACAACCCCATTTCGTGATTAACTCAATAGGTGCCATTTCGTCCTGATGAAACTGATCAAACACCTCCCCTACATATTGGCAGAGTCTTGATGTTGTGTGATCAAGAAGGCAAACTTCTGCACAAGTCTCTGTTATTCTCATGGATTCTTCACTCGGATAGGAAATTTTCTTTGCATTTTTAATCAGAGAGTTGCAGGGATATATATTGGGATTGGACTCTCGTAATATTTCGTACTGATTCTTTGTCAAACCCATATGAACAAAAAGGGACAGGGCTTCAACAGGCGTATGCTTAACAAATTCTTTAATTTTCTTTTTGCTTGCATTTCTAAATTTTTTTGCTCGAGTAGGAATCCCTGTAATTTCTTTTAGAATTTTAGACGCGTCCAAGTTTCCCGAAGTTCGCTGGCTGACACATGTCAGTTCTTCCACAGATACTTGCTTGCGAAGGTCTTCCGTCATGCGACGCTTGCTATGGTCACTCAATTCCGAGAATAACTTTTGTGGTCGACCAGTTTTGGAAGAAACACGTGACGCCCAAGTATGTATAGATACGTGTGCCTCCAACCATTTGTTTTTTTTCAAGAAACGTTCTTCAGTGTAATTGGCCAAAGACCATCTTTGTTTAAAGTCGGATTTAAAATGCCTTAAATCGGGGCTTAGAATTTGAGACTTGCTTTCGGTACATTTTGTCCTTTCCCGAAGTTTCTGTTCCATGAAGTTTAATGTTTCGGTTAAACTTCGTTTTCCACTCTCTTTGCAAAGTCAATACAATGATTTTCTGGACAGTTCAATGACATTGTTTGATAAGTCTGTAAAGAAAAAAAACTGGTTAAAGGAGTATCAGGCTCGCGAAATGCGAGTTTTTTTGGCGGAATAGTTCCCATTGCTCGAAAAGATGACATTTGACATTGAATCCCTGATTTTGATACAAAATATCATACATGCCAAAAAAATTTCGCGTGTATATCGATCCTCCTTAAGTTTAATTTTGTTGATTAAAATATACATTTATAAGTAAACTTCAGTGTTAAAAAAAATGTGGACAGCTGGGGAAAATATTTTACCTGTAATATATTCTACATAAGCCATGATTTCTTAAAAAATGGGATTTGCAACTCGATCGTACACGGCAAACTACTAAAACACTTCGAGTATAAACATTTACGTTGCGAAAATGGGCTTTCTAAACATTTAATTTCACGACAGTTATTAAAACAGTTCATACGTCAAAATGATGCTCCAAATTATAAATTATTAACACTTATCTTCTTCTTCAGAACTCATAACAAAAGTTTTCTCAAATCAATGAAAAATGGCGTATAATACCCACTGCAATTTAAGTAAAATTTGGAACGTACTGGTAACCAGACAAGCAAATCCAGTTTTGCGTAAATTCGAACTATCTGGTTTGAACCGGTCGGGGGCTAGGATTCCGGAAAAAAACGGTTTAAGCTAGCACGGTCATTGAGGAGCTCGAGAAGTGCATTTTTATAGTGCGCCAAGCGAGTGAACCTTAACGACGACTGAGTGGGGTAGAGGACTAGCACGTAAAAAATCTTGCCTTCCCATAGTCGCACGAGGTTATTCTTACCATATTATTGTTGATAATATTGATTAGTTTAAGACGTTAAAATTAATTACAGTTTTTTTTTATATTACAGTCTTATAGTACAAATTATGTCATATAATAATATCTTATTTTTATAATAAGGATAGTATTCTATGATATTTGTTGTATGTATTACAAATCAATCAAATCATGCATTACATACATATGTAATAATAAGTAGAATTCGTTTCCCGAATGTTTTGTATTTACGTCATCGATGACGTCGCTTAATTTGAAAAAAAAAAAAACGGTTTATCGTAGCTAATTCATATAAATTCTCTAGCGTTCAATTTTTGTATTAAAAGTTAGGCAATATTGAAGGAAGTATGTTCCAAAACGCTCTTTATAGAACGTTCGGATTTGTTTTGTAATAAAAATTTGAATTTAGAGAGTTCAGTTAAGAGAGTTATCCGAAATATATAAAAATTAGTTAACCGCGTATAATAATCACCAAATGCAAGAAAAATATAAGAAAGGTTAAAAATCTTCAAGTATATCATCAAATTAAGGGTCTGATGATATATAGGTTGTGTCGATTTTGCAAATTTTCTTTTTTTTTCGCTACAAAAGGGGTGTCCTATAGAGTAGCTTAAGCCAAAAAAATCGGAGGATTCGCCACATTTGAGCCGAAAAAATATCCGTGTTTTGAGCCTAAATTGCCCTAGAAGGGCAAACTTCCACTACGACTTTCCCAGGTGTAACGTGAAAATAATGAAATTTTAGTAACCGACACCGGGGACCTGGCACAGTGTTTCCAAAAGTTGCAGATTGTCTTATGGGGAATAACAGTGTTGTTTACTATTTAAGTATATTTAATATACCACTTCACGCATGACCCTCCGCTCGCTTCGGGGGCGCAACCAAACAAAACTAACCCAAGGCATGCCGGAAATAAAAAAAAATTGAAATTTGTCAGTCGAAAATGCAAATATTTTTTAGTTTGTTTTTCCTCATTTGGGAATGTCTTGGGTTAGTTTGGGTTAGGTTTGTTTGGTTACGCCCCCGGAGCGAGCGGAGGGCCATGTATGAAGTGAAATATTTGACGAATAAATACATACCTACAAAGGAATAGTGTAATCGAATGAGTGTCTCTTTCATTTCGATGTATGAATGCAAATGCACATTGAAAAATCATCCAAGCAGCCACGTTTACCATACGGCGGGCAATGATATCATTATGGCAGGATCGACCATCCCTTCATCTTCATTCAATCGGACTACTGGGGGTCTTGGTCAACAGCTATATGTCCTGGCATGACCACGTTGATAACGTCGCAAAATCAGCCTCCCAGAAGCTTGGTACGCTATTTCGCAACAAAGAATGTATACACCGCAGCAGTTGCTCTTGCTTTACAAAGCGCAAATAAGACCGTGCTTAGAATATTGCTCACACATCTGGGGTGCCACGCCAGAGCACACCCTAAAGCTACTGGATTTCGTTCAGAGAGTTGTGTGTCTCGTCGGTGACCCGGAGTTGACACGGAATCTGGATAGTCTGAAAGACCGCAAACACGTGACCGAGAAATCCCTGTTTTACAGATACTTTTACGGCAGATGTTCCCAGGATTTGGCCCTCCTTATCCCGCCCCTGACAACGCCTGTCAGACAGTCAGGATAGACGGCAAGAGCGCACCGGTTCGTCGTACAACTGGAAACACCTAAAACATCGCTTTACAAGAACTCCTTTGTCTGGCGCACTGCATCACTGTGAAACTCACTCCCAGGACGCATATTCGGATGTAACAAGCAAGATGTCCATTCGACTATGCCGAACGTTTCTTCATATGAGACGTGCACGATAGCATTTAGTCGTATGTCGTGACTGTTACATAGAATCAACAAATAAGTCTTCAATTATTTAAGCACTTCATGCATGGCCCTCCGCTCGCTTTGCTCTCTATACGGGGGCTCAACAAATAGAAACTAACCAGGTGCTAACCAAAACTAACCCAATTTTTTTTTTCATATTTTGGATTAGTTTTGGTTAGCACTTGGTTAGTTTCTGTTTGTTGAGCCCCCGTAGCGAGCGAAGCGAGCGGAGGGCCATGCATGAAGTGTTAAAATAATTGAAGACTTATTTGTTGATTCTATGTAACAGTCACGACATCTGACTAAATGCTATCGTGCACGTCACATATAAAAAAACGATCGACATCTTGCCTGTTACATGCGAATATCCTCCCAGGACATCTGTTCCCCTAACTAAATATTCAAGAACCGTGTCAAACAACATCTTCGGAAAGGTGGTATGTCGAGCACTGTGCTCTGAGCGGTTCAGTTCCACAAATGAATTTAAAATGAATTTTCGCTTCAAAATACATGACAAATTCGTCCGAAGCCTCGGCTATCGCCCTGAGAGGTTCGGAAATTTCGGATTTTTGTACAATTATTGTGCGTTTTAAAATCATTTTTAACCGGATTTTGACGATAAAATAGTTATTTATGCAACAAGTGTGTAAAGTGAATCTTTTTTTATGAATGGGAATATTGATAAAAAAAATTAATTGAAATCGAATAAAAAAGGGTACTTTACACATGAGTAACATACAAAATTTTTTCTACTACCGAAAAATATATGAAAAATCAAAAATATTATTAAATTACTTTACGCACTAGTGCGTAAAATAACTTATTTTACGCACTATACATTAAAAAAGCCTATTTTACGAATCTTAGAGAGTGCGTAAAGTGAGTACTTTACGCACGGTAGTATAAAAAGCTTATTTTAAATTAAACGAACTGTCAAAAGTTTTATTCAGATGCCCAGGTGTTTAAAACAATATTAAGTCATGACCCTCTTCTAAAATTTGCAAAACTTGGTTATTGACTTTCCCAAATCAAAGGATGCCGCCGCAAGATGACTAGCTGGTAGTAAATAAGCTTCGCTTATAGCGCACCATTTTTCTAATGAATTTTGCTAACGAAACTACAGTAAACGTCTGGCAACAGTGTGCCTTCTTAAAAATTTTTGTTTTGGCTATTGTGACAGTTGACAGTAAAAAGGAGGATGGATATTTACGAGTAAAATTTAATTTTGTCTAATGGGGCTATGAGTCGCTTTAAATTAGGACCGGAACAAAACGGAGGTCTCTCGTTCGACGCAAATGTATCCTAGTTAATATTTTCACCCGACAATTGATGTTGAGATGTGTTTTGTCTATATTTCTAGTGCTTTTGTGAAGTGGTGCTGAAAATTTGTGTCAAAAAGCGGATCTTCCGACTTTTTTGGCTTAAACTACTCTATAGGACACCCCCTTTCTAGTGAAAAAAGAGTATTTGCAAAATCGACAAAACCTATATATCACCAGACCGTACAAACCAAATAATATAAATAACCACACAGTCCGGCATCGGCAATTTCCACGCCAATGGCTAAAGCAAGTCGCTGCCGAAATTTTAAAATATGTAAAAAAAATTAGGTGTTGGTCTAGCGTCAAAGTGTATTTAATATATCCTGCGACCAATCACGAAACTGCCTCCCGCTAAAAACCAAGTAAACGTCGCACTGTTGCCTATTGTCGCGTATTTTAAATAGCTTGAAGGCGAATAAAATATAAATATTACAAATATTATAGTATTCCGTATTCCGTATTTCCCTGTGTAAATAAAATAGTAAATAATAGAAGACAGTAGTATTAAGGAAAATAACAAAATTAAGTATTCAAGTATGAAATTTAAATATGTAAATTCACTATAGGAAACTAGACAGAAAATAAATTAGGATTATTGGGAAAAAAATGTGGCAGCATCTAAATATGCGAAGACATTTTTTGCCCGCATTCTTTTCGTCCGGGTTCTTTCATTTGGCAAACAGTAAAGATTTCTCTGATAGTTTATATTTTTTACTTTTGACCGATTTTATTGACTGTGTGGCGTTTAAATTTAACCCCCTCTCACTCCCACTAATAGAATTTGAAACTCGCGCTTACTCCGTTCATTGTGGCACACATTTCTTGTGCCAAGCTGAATTTGAATTTAGATTTTGTCATGATTAGTTACTGGAGTAAGACAAGGGTCAAAGTTCAGTGTATGAATAGCAGGTCGTTGGATAAACGATTATTATCGGCGGTCTGATTTTTGGTTAAGGTTAAGGTTAAATTAATATATAATGTTGATTGAACTTTTATTCATTGTAGTTTTGGAAAGTGAATATGGAAGCGGAAGCAGGATCCTCGCGTTCTTGTACTTTCCAAGCTGAAAGTACAAAATATACTCTGGAATATTCAAGTGATTTTTTTCATAGATAGAAGATAGACTCTCTGCGTTAACCATGCTATCTATGGAAAAAAATCCTGATTTTTACAATTTAGTAATAAATTATTTTGCAGAAATTTAAAAAATACGAATGGACTTTGTATTGAAACATTGTGTTTAATTTAATAATTAGACTAAGTAAGTGAAGTGTATAAATAGTAATTGATGGAATATTTTTAGAGAACACTGGAAAGTTTATTTTCAGTTTTTAATTTTTTTTATACTATTTTACTTTTATATCGATACCTATATGTTTGATTAAAAATTTTGTGGTCGTGAACCCTACAATATTCGTCACGACTGTAAAATAGGCCGAAATAATTCTGTTTCCTTATAATGATACTCAGAAAGTCTTATGTTCTAAATATCACAATATATTTTCCACTATTTTGAGTTGGTGTAGACATCATTCGCGAGAATATTTCATAAAATAAATAGTCATTCTAAACATGAAAATGCAAAATAGGAAAAAGTATATATAACTCATTTTATAAGAGTTTAAAAGTACTCGGTTTTAACCTACGCTAAAAAGAGTATTGTAAAAATCTGGTAATCCAATATAATCTTTATTTTTCCCAGAAAGCTTAACTAAATCAATAAAACATTATTCGAGTAACCAAACTAAAAGCATTTAGATCCATTTTACCCAGGTATCATCATTAGAATTCACCTCGATAACCTAATAAAGATGGTAAACAAAAGTGGTGTTGATAATTGGAAAATCGAAAGGAAAATACCTTTAGCGTTTCTTTTGAAATACTTCGACTTTAAGTGGAATAGCCGCATTTAAAAGACAATTAAACGACCTGGAGTTCCAATAAAAATGTTCTGCATCGTTTCCTGGTAAATTGCTGCTATATTCAACCCATCAGAAAACAATTACCCCATGAATTGTCGATAATTTGCACTAGAGCAGAATTATCAGTTTTTTTTTAAGTTACTAAAAGTTTTAATTCAGTGTTAAAACCATTTTTCCCTCCTGTCTAAAATGAACATTTTCTTTGCATGACAGGGTTAGGTCAAAATATTCCTATAATAATCTTACAACATATAATTCCTGCAGTGAAAATATATCTATAATCCCTCATTAAAGTCAAAATGAAAAAAGAACTCGTGAACAGCGTGTACTCATGTATCTTTTCAAACTCACCTTGCATTCATGCATTTTCCCGAAAATTATCAATTATTTTCATCGCATCTGCTATATTACTACTGGCCATAGGATTCCTACAATATCAAGGAAAATATATGAAGCGGAATATCAGATATTTGTGAGATGGAGCATGGAAAATTTCAACGAGGATGCCCTACTCGTTTTTTTCTCAGAGAAAAATCCAGGACTTTCTCTCCTTCAACGCTTTGGATACATTCTTCCATGCTAAAGGCCATGCTCAAGATTAAAAATAATATGGATATCAGCAAATTTCAAGTCAATTGCCCTGCTGAAGGGAATAAATGAAGGATATAAGCCAAAGGAGCCAAGATCCTAACGGGGGGGCAGGGTGACAGGTTTTTAATGAATGCTCAGACAACCAGTTTGTAATGATTAAGGTAGCTCTTATTTTTGGTCTCGCAGAAGCCTATAGGAGGAACCATGATTTAACTGTTTTGGGTTATCCAGTTTTGATTAATATTAAAAATACCGAAAAACAAGATCGATGGAAATTTTGTTTTTCATTTCATTTCATTTGGGTAAAAATACGGTGCATATTGGTGAAATCTAGCAGAAGTATATGGCTTTAAGAGAGACCGAGACTTTACATTTGAGATTTTTCGTTCGTTTTTAAAACAACCAATATACTAAAGTCGGTAAAAACATATTTGGAAAACTACCCCAAGAAGTAGCAGCATCTACCCATTTCATCATTATACACTGGACCTTACTTTCGTCGAACGTCAGCCTATTTAATAGCTGACTCTGGCGCAACTGTGGATGATTTAAAAATGATACGAAGGATGGAAATCAGCAGTCATCGCTGAGGGGTACATTGAAAATTTCATAAAATATAAAAATTACAAAATTTCTGAGCATGGTGATGGGAAAGCATACCAAATTGCTGTACCTTCAGGAATCACTCTCAGACAACTTTGTGGGCAAGTCTTTAGAGTTGCCTCATGTAGTTTTACATCAAGCAGGGTCATACCGCATACTAGTGATGAAACAAATCGACTGTTTAATATTTTCATTTCAATGAACGTAAACATCCATCTTAATATAAATAAGT
Source organism: Pissodes strobi (assembly GCA_016904865.1). Classification (NCBI taxonomy): domain Eukaryota; kingdom Metazoa; phylum Arthropoda; class Insecta; order Coleoptera; family Curculionidae; genus Pissodes; species Pissodes strobi. The sequence continues at coordinate 564,972 of MU181989.1, forward strand.
GAATAAAATTTGTTAAATTTAGCCTTTCTTTAATTATATGTCGCTAGCACTTTAGTTCCTTGGAATAAATTAAACTTTTGAGTCCCTGCTTGGAGGGAGTAAAGGTTATACTTTAGTCAGAGTTAGTCCTGGAAGTACAAAAATAAATTTACATTACAACTTATAACACTAAGATAATAAAAATTGAAAAAAAATTAAAGAGGAAACATAATTAATAAAATGGAATATTATTAAACAGTCCGTGAAACAATTAAAAGGAGAAAAGTTTACACAACTAAAATGGATCTACACTCTTTACAAGGAAGATAAAGACGATAGGGTAACATTAGCTGCATCAGACAAAATAATATATATTGTGTTGTGTTTCTTAGTGGATAATCAAAAATTTGTAAATTTTCATTACTAGGCCATGATTGAATTGTATGTTTTTTTTTTCATATTGTGCATGATTCCTGTGCAAGATTTATAGAGTATTATGATTTAGAAAATGTTCTACAGTAAATAGAAAACAAGTTTAAGTCGGTTAAGAAATCCCTGTTAAATTTAACCTCTGGTTAATTCTAAAATTAGTGTCAAACGATAGCTTATAAAAAACCAAGATAGGAAAGTGCAAACGATTTTGCTCTATCTTTTGCCGTTTAGATTTTACAGGTTGTCATACTTGGTAAATGATCGATTTTCAACTGTCAATATTTCAAAAACAGTAACAGATAGGTATAGGACATTAATTATGAAATATGTCTAGAATTATCCGCAAAATCCAAATATGCAATAATATATAGGGTGTTCCTTTTCAAATTTGACAGTTGCTACTGCTTTTTAGTAGAAGCGGCAACACTGCAATGTCGAAAATATTTTAGCAAGGTAGAACATATTTGTTTATGTAAACGACCAAATTTTCAGAATCATCCGTTGAGTGGTTCTCCAGAAACGTCTAACCTACCATCGGCCGTGAATCACCTTGTATAGTGTCTCAAAAAGTTCGCATTATACGGGAAACTTTTTTATTACTGATTTCTCAGGAAACTGTATCCTTGATAAAAGTTGATGCTTGAAAAAAAAAACTAACTATATCTCATCTTTAATTTAGCATTGTCAAGCTAAATTAAAGATAAGATATACAGGGTACTTAAAAAATACCAAATTTTTATTTAAAAAAATAAAAATTTTGGAATATCGGAAAGCCTTCTACAGAAAAAATAAAGCTCTTATTTAGATAAAAATAAAAGTCAAATACCGTTTTTTCTAAAAGTGCACTATTGCTGAGAAAATTCATGACAATTATTGAAAAAAACCATCTTTTTCTTAATTGTGTTCTTATTTTTTTCAGCAACGATGCACTTTTGGAAAAAATAGTATTTGACTTTTATTTTTATCTTAATAAAAGCTTTTCTGTAGAAAGTTTTCCAATATTCCAAAATTTTTGTTTTTTCACCTTAATTTGTGTGTTTTTAAAGTATCCTGTATAACTTATCCTTAATTTAGCATCGTCAAAATAAGTTTTTTTTTATGGATCAACTCTTGTCAAGAATAGAATTTTCTGTTAAATCAATGATTAATTACTGGTCAAGGCCAGCCTCGGCCGACCAACGGTTTCTTATTCGGCCCACCTAAATAATATTTTTTATCATGCAAAATCCTGGCAGTTCAGACACCACACTATTATGACGGTCGCCTCTCGGACTATATCGACTATCTACATTTTTTCCATGTAAAAATAAACAAGATTTCATAATTTAATATTAAAAACTCAAAAATTGTCCAGACCAAAAAAACATATGGTGCATAATTTACTACACGCCTATGTAGGGACATAAAGCCTTCACACTCACCAAATTTCGAGAGTAAAATGGTTGCACGACTTTGCAGAAAACGCCTTTTTAGTGCCTTTTCGAGGCAAGTCGATATAAACTTCTAGTCATATTTTGACAAGTACAATCTCTCCTAAAAATATAGCCAATTAATTTCTGGATATCCTGTATATACCAACTATATTAAAAGATCAGTGTCTGGAACTTATGGAATTTAATAATTTGTACCTCAAAGGTCAATTGTTAACCCCGATCATATTACGAAGAGCCTATTAGATCCCCAGATTAGCTAGCTGATAAAACAGAGATACGCCAGACTCAGTGATATATAAGTATTTAGTTCTGTACCATCAACACACAAATAATTAATATGTTACTTAAATTAAGTCAATCGGTCTTTGTTCTTAAAAATATTTATGTTTATGAATCAAAGTAGCCGCATTTTATTTTCAAATTACTTCTTTTAAATTCAGTTATAACATGATATCAATATAAATCGTTCCTCATTACTGTGATTATCTTTGAATATTTGAGTTACGAGTCAAAATACTCCATTCTCTTAATCTTCATACGCTCAAAATATTCCAGCCCTTCATGAGCGCTTTCGATTCTCAACATGATTTAATTTTTTTTCCTAAGGATTAAAATTAATACAGATGTAAAGCGGATTTACATTTTCATTGTGCCTTTTTCCGCCTAAATCAGCGCATTACCCGAATTATCAAATCAAAGGCTTTTTAATCTCCTTTATATCTATTCAGCTATAACAATTAGAATTCTCCACGAACACGCATTAAAAACGACAGGCGGAAGTGACGTAGTTAACTGGAAAATGGGAAGCAGAGGACGCAGGAGATTGGCTAACAGGGTTAATTTCCGAACAGCACAACGGCTAGCAAGGCCCTATTTCGATTACAAAACGCCGGAGACTGTTTGTTGTCTAATATCAGTCCGAATTCAAATTTGCCATAGTAATCGGGGCTCCGACAGCTGTGCTACATCAACTCTTGGATACGGATTACAAATGAATCTGTGTTTCGCTTTTCCGTATCGATCAGTTTCTAAGCTCGGTACGTGAAAAATTGATAGCAAGAATTTGGACAGGAATGCATTGAATACTGTAAAATATTGCGACGTAAAATCCAGACCGTTTACGCTTGATCGCCAGGAATTAGAAATTTTAGAATATCGCAGTGATTTTTCCTCTTTTGGCTTGGTCCATATTTAGAAAAATATTGCCTACACATAAAAATACCTTACCGAATCAGTAATATCTATTAGTCAGGCTTTAATTAGAAGACGCAGGTGATAAATAAATAAAATTAAAGAATACATTATGTACTAGTTGAGCATTTTTACACCTTTTGGAATTTGGTACCATAGGATAGCAAAATGAAAAATGAATTTTAAATACTGTGTGTTTAGTTCTATATTATAACTTTAATGTTTGATTTATAAACATTGGGATCCCTCCTGCATCTATTTTTAACTACAAATCCTGACCAGTACACAATTACAGTTGGTCCGCCATCAGGTACCATGAACGTATTACAACGGTTTGTGAATTGTCATTTCTACAGAAGGATCCACCATTGCCTCGCAAAATCTGGCATTACAATTCTGCAAACTGGGACGATCTAAGAGAGTTCTACCTGGATTTTCCTTGGCTCGACGTCCACTTTGGCACTGCCGACCCGTCAGTCTGTTGCGAAGAGATTACGCAAGTAATCGCCTCAGGAATGTAAGCATACATCCCAAATTCCATCAAAAGCCCTGGTTTGACAGCAGATGCGAAAGAACCGTAGGTAGGAAACAACAAGCCCACAAGTACTGGCAGCAAAATCAGACCGCTGAAAATCGCAGTTATTTTATCGAAGCGAAAAACGAATGCAAACGTCTGATTGACAAAACTAAGGACAATCACAATCAAATAACCAGGAATAAGCTTTTGCGATGCCCCAGTAGCTCCAGGATATTCTGGTCGGTAGCAAATGCAGTAAGTAATAACTTCAAAAACGCCTCTTCATCTTTCACGGACGAACATGGCGTCGCGTCACGGCGACTACAGCTAATTAAAAAAGCAATCATGTTCGCCGACATGTTTTCATCGCACTCTGCCTTAAACGGCCCCCATGGAAAGGCTCTCCTTACCATATCCAATATCAACACTACCATGACAGAAGTTAAGTTTCAACACCGTGACACTCGTAAAATCCTCAAAGAGCTAGGTTCCATTTTCGATCTGAGGGAATTTATATCTTTCATAAATGCTTTCTAGATTTTTGGAAAAAATGTGTACCTGCATTTTGGTTCAAGCCCATAGCTCTAGCATAAGATGTTGCTTTGAGTTTTTTAAGAGCAATTCCATTCCATTTCTTAGAAGCCATTCTGGTATCTTTATCGGAATTATTAAGAATATTATTGAGATTGAAATAATCAAATGGCAATTGACTTAGTTCTTTAGGTCTTTTCTTGACTAAACATTTAAGATATATTTAATTTTTTGTATGACTTTTTTTGCAATGGAACTTTTGGTGACGATTGGAATATATAAGTAGATGTTTCGAACTTTCAGTATAGCTTAGAGCAAAGGCTTATTAAATGTGTTTGACCTATAGCATGTATATAACCGACCGCGACCGATCGTTTTCAGGATCTGTTTTCTTTTTGATTGAGAGATAGAAGAAAGGAAATCAGTAATTTTATTGTATTGGCACTTCTTCCCGAGTACAACACAGTTTTATTTACAATTTCAAAATATAATTTTTGCACTCAACTGTGAGTGAGTGAGTCCGAAAATGATGTTTCGATATTGTGGATACAACTGTGTTGTAGTATATTTGGACGAAGGTTCAAAACCACAAATCTTTACTATGTCCCAACATGAAAAACTTGCACTAGTTTTATAAAAAATGTAACCTGTATTCGTTGAAAAGGTAATGGTAAAAACTTTGTACAGTAGCGTCATTGAATTAGCTATTCAGTCTAAAAAAACTATTAAAAACAACAAACTGCTGCGGACGCCACGACAAAAGGACTGCATGTGAGGTGCCCCGACAGAATAACCATTATTTTAAGAGCTTTTAAGTGTCATAAACAGATACCGTAATATTTCTCAGATTTCCTGTCACAGGCCGTTTTGACTGGCGTATATCGATGGGTAAATAACCCTAGAACTCGTCACCATTCATATGGCTTCGAGCGCATTCGTGGTTAATAGCGAAAAACCCTCGTAGATATCCTTCGACGATCTCTAGATCGAGAAATTGAAATAAAGTTCGCTTTGCTAAACAATTCGATTTCGAACCAAATGAATTTGGCGCGTGAAAATAAAGTCAGTGGCCTTTTACTGTTTCCGGCTTTCGTAGCGCATACTATTTTGGATTGGTTGATGGGTTAAACATCGCGCGCAGTTATTTAATTGTCTCTGAATAATTAATTGAGTGGCTTAATGACAACGCCCTACTGAGCTACTCTGAGTAGTTTTTTTTCTGGTGGATGCCTATACATCGAAATCCCAGGTTCGTCTAATTCACTTGGTGGGAATTTTCTCGTGGCCAGCTGCTTTTTGAGTTTCCGATCTCTTAGCGTCACTCTTTACGTCGATCTTGTGAGTCAAGTAGTAATTTTGGACACCGGTTGGAATCAATTTTTTATTTTACCTATTGATGGGATTTTTCCAACCGGGTCACAGTTTCAGTCTTTAGTTGTGCCTTATCTTTTCTTAAGTGTTGGTGTCTGAAACTGCCCTTTGTGGGATTTGAATGCTGCTTTAGCAAGGTGAGTTGAGTTTTTGTGCATTTTTTGTCTTTCTGTGAACGCCATCATTTCGACATTGTGACATACGTGGGCGCATTTTTAATTCCCTTTTTAATCACTTACAGAGGCTCACTACCTTTGTTTGTTTATTTACCTGTTTTGTTTAATTAACTTTTAATTGAGACTCCAAAGGAAAGGCCCGCTACAGTAAGTATCTGTTTTTTTATCAGTTGCGCTCAATAATTGAAACGTCCTTGATTTACTTTTGATTAATATTCGAGTATTTGTTTATCACTTACTTAAGTTATTTCTGATTAAGTATTTGTTTTTCAACCACTTTAGTTTTTCGGTTAATTTGGGCACTTGCTTATTACCGACTTGTGCTGTCTAGAAGCCCGTGGCGCCTTAAATAAATCAACCCACCCCCTACTCTGACATTTGAACTCAGGCCTAATTTATACGCTCGGCGACAACTCGTTTTAGCTTACGCATTGACATACGTTCATTCATTCAATATCTAATTTTAAATTCTCAAAATTAAAATTTTTCTTTCGATTTGGGATTATTCACTCCCAGTTCCTTCTAAGCTGGAGTGAAGGTTTTGTGCCCATTAGAAGAACAGAAAGAGCGTAATGTCCCTAAAATCTTGAGCGATTCTTCCTGGTTTGCCCTTTTATCCTCGTAAACCTCTCCTACCTAGTATTTATTTATATAATACATAATACTACACTTGTATTGATTGTAAGATACCAAATCGTATGCTATTTAGATCCAAGCTATAACTTAATAGCTCGGTTTCCTCATAGAAGATTCAATCAAAATATTGTTAGGGTGAGTCAACAACTTTTACCTTTCTATTTTTGTTTTATAAATATATTTAGCATAATAGAATAGAAACTGTACCCCATGCCACTCTGTTCTGTAACTGATAAATGAAGAATAGTGCCAAAATATGTAAGTGAAAGATAAGCAGTGAGTCGGGGCACCATTCTGGGAGAGCTGGTTTTCAATTTTTAATTTGTTTGAATACTTAATCGAATATAAGGTGCGTATTATTATTATTTTTAGTTTTTTTTTTAAAAACCTACGTCATATTTTAATCCACCAAAATAAGACGGTTTATAACAGCAAGTAAAAAGGTTAGTGCATGCAAATAGGCCAATAATAGAGTCTAATGATTCAAATAATTAATGGTAAATAGAATTATTCTTAGAAAAACCTGAAGAATAATAAGGCAATAATTTAAGGTTCGATTACCAGTTTCGGTGATTACGTCGTCAAGGTCTCACGCTTTCTTCTTCCCTGCTATACATAATTTATGGCGTTTTGACCGTTTTGCGCAGTAAATCCATCAAGAGTTGTTGTACTTCTTGGATCTTAAAAGTTATGTTATTCCTAACAACATAACGTTTTACTTGTGTCTATATAAGCTCTAGTAGGTTCAGCTCACAATGATAGGGAGTAAGTGACATAAAATAATCGATCTTTTGCAATCTCAATAACCAATTAACCAAATATTTTTCGCTGTACCCACTCAGTAATTCCATGAAGTTATGGGAAGCTTCTCTACTAACCTAGAATGATACCTGGCGTTATCACTCACCATTACTGAATATATTCAGTCATTTGTTCAATCGTCAACCGTCTTTTCTTCGTGGTAGTCTTTAGTTGAATTCGATTGAAGCTCTAACGTCCTTTAATCCAAATATCCCGTTTTACCTTCTGAATGAGTTATATTAAGCTCGGCGGCGCGGCGGTCTTAATATCGTTGACCAGCTCTCCATGACAACTTGTTGAGAATTCAGGCTATTTCTATCTTGCCAGACTTTTGATACGATGTGGCCCCCCATCGTTCGGCCAAGTTTCATTCAAAAAGAAATATTTTACAAACACTGCGATAATTTCGGTGGACTTCAAGGATTCTTGTCTCAGCAAATAAAAGAAAAATGTTTTTATTCATGCCATTTTATCCAGAAGAATTCGTCTCATGATGTATTTTCCATAGCCTACTTCTTGTTAACTGCGTCAAGTTTTCGTCGCCCTCAGCGGCTTACAAAGTACAAAGCATTATCTAAGATCGTCGTCAATATCTTCCCTGAGCGTGGCTTGGTTCCACTTAGGTCCTTACATTTTCTTTCTTCCATAAATCTATAAATAGTCGCATCTCCAACTTCTACCATATTGGCATAGATCGTAATTATGCTGCGGTTACCTACGAAACCTAATAACAACCTATCTGGAACCCGATTTATAACAAAGCAATTTACCGAACTGGTAGGTATTACCGTCGCTGCTATCGATTTGTGCTATCAACTGATATGGGATAGACGTCTATCACTATTTCAGCTAGTCATTTCAATTCAGCACCTGCAACTATTTCAGATACAATATAACATTCAAAAATACAAAACTCATTGTTTTTAATTAAAAAAGTTCTTTTCTAATTTAGTCCACAGTGTGTGACTATCATCTACATAAAATCCTCCTTAATATCATTTATTTGATAAGTTCTACTTTGGTAATTTCAAGTTCATGAATAACATTAGGGTTAATGTAGATAAACTGCTCGAATACCTTCGGTTTTCTCCGATTATTCAAGAATATAATTGGTTTTAAGCATCAATTTTAATAAGCATGGTTTAAATTTAATATGTAAAGATATCTTGGCTTAATATAAACGAAAAACTTTTGTAGGGCACTGAAAGACTATAAAGTTGTAAAATTCTGTTTCATAAATAATATACTTAAACAGTACAAAATTTATTCTTCCCGGGAGTTTTCCGTAACTTTAAGTTCCCTTTGCCGAAAATACCTTCATAAACTGAGCATATTACTTTATTCTTGCATAATGTTTAGCGTTTAGGCTATCAATCTTTTAAAACAAGAACACGAAATTGCTTCTATTTTGTAATGGGTATATAATTTATTATTTTATGTATTAGAGCCGAAATGCGTCACACCGAGTCTATAAAACTTTTATCAATATTGGAGTTTGTTCTTTTCGGATAAAAAGGACGTAAAGGAGTTTTTATTTTGTTTCAAAATTAAATGGATTTCAGCTTAAAACGTATTCTGTTCCACATAGGATATAGTCAGAATGAAATTGGGTACTAATTATTATTCTGAAAATAATGTAAATTATTTTTTTCTTCAGGTGCCTGATTTTCAAATAAATAAAATACATACGAACCTACTTCCTAAATGGTATTAATTTTTATTTCGCTCGTTCTGTTTTTTTTTTCTATTGCCAATACTTCTAAGAATTAACAAATACCACTGTCTTCCAAATTATACAAATAATTTTATTTCCATAAACTGTCACACTCTCATCGAACTAACTCTTTTGTGTGAAAATCATCTGATATCCTCATTATACACCCAATATTAGCCAATTGCCTAGCTCAAGTGCCAACACGCTTATCGGCTTCAGTCGGTAGAGAGATGCCATTTGTCAAATTGTACGTACCTTTTCCCATCGGACACATTTTTATGAAATTTGACGGTATATCTGATGATTTGCATCCATTTTAGGGGTTCCATATAAAAAAAAACTTGACGCAACCTAAACGGAGACAATGATGCTCAAGATATAAACCTAACGAAAAATTTGTGGGGGGTTCATATCATCAATGTAATTGGCAAGAGGGAATTTAAAAATGTTGATCCTAATTTAGTTGCAAAAGTCGATATAAGATCATGGTGAGCCAGCATAGTCTAAAAAGTAAATTCGCTAAGCATGATGCGAAAAATACCGTGAATAACTTCCCTCGCCCTTTAGTGAACCAAGAAGACAGATGAGCTGAGCGCAATTTCCTCCTTCCTGACAAGTGATGTGTACAAATATGTTCATAAGAACAGCTTAGGAGAAATTTACAAGAGAAAAAGTTATGAAAATATAACAGGTAAGAAAGAGATTTGGTCATAAGAGTAAATATATGAAAACTGTACAGAACTGTAAGAAAAACTACTGTTCCGGTAATCGTTAGGCCATAGACGAGATACCATTTCGTGACGATGTAGTCTCATACAATATATACTATAACTATCCAGCGAAATATGGTATAAAAGTTTTTACTCTTACTGACCCAGAGATATTTTATATTAATTGTCGTTAGCGAAACCAGAAAGAGCCTTCAATGTTGAGATTGGTTAAGCCATCTGAGAATAAAATAGGAATCTTACCACGGAAAACTGGTAGACAAGTTATTCTTTGACACAAATATTGCCATTATCTTCGTTTTAATAATAATTTAATAATAATAAAGCAATAATACCTATACCTACGACTAAAACGCAATACCAGTTATGAATGAAATATGGCCAAACAATTTTCAGTTTTAACTCTAGCAAGAGAGCTAATCCTATATAAAACATGATCAATCAGCATTTCCAAAAATTAAACAGCACACAGTGGGAAGTTTAAACTTAACCATGAATGTGAATTTTAAGCAGTTATGATAAAAAAAATAAAAACCGTTATGATTAACCTTCTCGATAATTTAAAAGAATACACGCAGTTGGGGTCAGGGATTAGTTTAAAGGGTTAGCCAACACCAACAGATTTTGTTATCCAATGAAAACTTCCACTCACTGGAAAAGACCCTATTAATAACCAAATTTTTTAATATAACCATGTAATGGTAATTTGGGCCTTGGCAGAGCCAAGATCGTAAATTTATTATTTGCTTAGTAATTTTAACTGAATTTAGCTTATCTTGCTTTACTTTTTTAGATTAATTGAAATAGCTCTTATTAATTGTCTAATTTGCATTTAATTACCTTTGAATAAAGTGGACAACGCCAAAATCATTAATATTTGTTTTAGTGTTCATTATTACTCGATTTCTACATACTTACCTTTCAAATTGGTAATTCATTACTACATTATTTGATTTAAAGCCTAACTGTTCAAAAACAAATTTTGAACAGAAGTTTTCCTCAAATTGGCAAAGGAATATATAAATTAGCTTCAAATGATTGAATTCTCCTCTGAGTGTTCTACCCGTTTCTAGCATAATAGACCAGGGGTTATGTCTAACCAAAACGTGCATGTTTATTTTAACATTGAAAATGTTTTTGTTTTCCTATTATGGGGTATCAAATCACGAAAAAGTGCATGCTACATTTGGCACATCACGTAATATAGTGAGAGATCGTGTTAGTCTGTTTCTGAGGACGGAATCGGTTCAAATGACAAAAATAAATGAAGGCTAATTGAAACTAACCGAAAGTTGATTGAACGACAAACCCACACTAACCCAAACTAACCAAAAGTAACCAAAAACACAAAAAGGGTTAAAATGAATCAGAACAAATTAAAAAAAAAATAAAAGTAAGTTAAAACTAACTCAAAGTAACCGAAATTTGGCGAATAACCAAAACTAACCATAAAAATTAAAATTGGTTATAACCTATCGGATCCGGTTCAAATTACTAAAATAAATTGGAACTAAATGAAAATAACCGAAAGTTGATTCAACGACTACACGAAGCTAACCAAAAGCTCCAAAAAAGGCTAAAACGTATCGGAACAGATTAAAAATATTACAGTTACTTAAAACTAACCCAGACTAACCAAAACTATCCAATAACATTAAATTCGATTTTAACGTATCGGCGCCGCTTGAAATAACTAAAATTAAAAATAACTGATATTGACTGAATATTGATTGAATGACTACTCACGACGACTATCTAACCTAAACTAACCAAAAGCACCAAATATGGCTAAAACCTATCGAAACAGATTACAAATATTATATTATGTTATTATATTATATTATATTATATTAAGTTAAAAATTACCTAAATTAATCGAATTTTGGTGACTAACCAAAATTAACCAAAAACAATATAACATATCGGAAAGTTGATTGAATGACTAACCAAAATTAATCAAAAGTAACTAAAAGCACCAAAACGGGCTAAAATGTACCGAAATAGGTTTCACAAATTAAAGTAAGTTAAAACTAACCAAAACGAACCGAATGTTGGCGACTAACGAAAACTAACCAGAAACATGATATTTGACTATAAGGTATCGGAGCCCGTTCAGATCTATACTTTGGTTTCTTGACAGTGAGTTTCCAAGGACGCATCACAACACGGAAAATTTTAGTGAACGTCACGACACGGTTTATGCATAACTGATTATAACGAATCGGAACCCGCTCAAATAAGGAAAATAAGTGAGACTACAAAAACCGCTAATATTGAAGATTTTGTAACAAAACTAACCAACCGTTTCCCCACCATCAAATTTACTTATGAAGTCGAGAACAATAGCCAACTACCTTTCTTGGATACTTTAGTGATTAGGAACGATAATAACACACTAGAATTTGATATTTACAGAAAAAATACTGCCACTAACCGATATATTCCTAATTATTCCTTCCACTGCGACCAACATAAAATGGCCAGCTTTCATTTTTTAGTACACCGTATGGTTAACTTTCCTCTTAGCAGAGAAAGATTTATTAAGGAAAGGGAAACAATTAGGAACATAGCGGAAGCTAATGGTTTCAATACTAACTAATAAATAGACTAATTAATAGGCGTTTGTTTAGAAAGACCATTCGTGATTCCACTTCTTTTGTTAATCAGGATGAAAATACAAAATATTCGATACCGTATAATCCTCGGTAGATTAGAGGACTCCAAAAAGTTTTTAAGGAAGTAGGTTTAAAATTAGTATACCAGACTCAGTTTAACATTAAGAAACTAGTAGGTGGTCCAAAGGACAAAATTGAAGTGTTAGAAAGAAGTGGAATATATGAAATTGGATGTATGGATTGTAACCAAAAATATGTTGGGCAAACTAGACGATCTATACAGACGAGATTCAAAGAACATATAGCTCATTTAAAATATGGTAGAACAGAAAAATCAAGTGTTGCCGATCATGCTTTTGATAATAACCATAGAATAACAATAAAAAATTTAAAATTAATTCATAATATAACTGATAGGAGATTATTAGACGCATATGAAAGTATGGAAATTATTAAATGTAAGAATAGTTTAAATAGAGATAGAGGGCCTATTCCGTATAGTCCATTGTATTGGTTAATCAGGATTGGTCCTTTAGTTCCGCTTGATTGAGCAAACAGTAGTATAAGAGGGAGTTAGGTAGATTTTAATTTTAGTCTTAATCATCTCCTGATGATGCTAACATGGTTAGCGAAACGCGCGTCGAGTGCAAAAATTCTGTTTCGGTATTGTGGATAAAGCTCAGTTTTAGAAAAAATACCGGGTCAAAACGAAACCACTATTCAGACTTGCTTTTTAAAACGGCTTTAGAGAAAAAGTTTAAATTCTGGTCAAGGGTAGAGTTGTGTCTGTGACCTATTTTAAATAAGCAAGCATACATTTTCTCTCGGTTTTACCGGAAATGATCAAAAGTTTATATGTTATTATGGCAACATTAATATGTTATTGCATATTCGAATTCTACCAAAAATTCTAGATCTTTTTCATGTGGCATGCCCTATACATAAGCCTACAAAGTAAATTGAAAAATATGATATTTTGAAAAACGATGCTAGGCATTTATTTGTACAGTGTGGCTCGAATTCGAGTCTATGTATTTAGGTCTCGATAACCGTAAAAGATAGAGTGTCGGTCAAATTCGACACAACATGCCAGATTTCATATTTGCTTCAATATGGGTGATGGGTATCAAATGAAAGGGCTTTATAAGTAGAACACAGTGCATGGCGGTTTACATTAAAGTTGAAATCTAGGCTTCCACTGACCACAAAATGCAAGGAAGCACTGTAGACCACACAGTTGTGTATTGAGGCTCGAAATTGTTTGAGGATGGACGAGCATACGTATATAGCTCTGAGTCGAATAAAGTCTTTGGAAGGCCTATGTATTGAGGAGTTAGATTGCATCAAATTGTTAGGAAAGAAACCTTGTAATAATAAGGCACTAAATAAACTAAATAAAATGAGAAATATTAAGTAACGAAATAAAAACTAAAAACTTGAATATAAAATAAGTAAAAAACAATTTTTAAGTTAAACGGTTTTATTATATAATACTAAAAGCTAAAAAATAATTCGTTAGGTCCTAGGTACTAGTCATCACACCACTCTCCTCATCAATATAGGGCGTTGATCAGACAAAAAAATAAAATCGTGGGACGTAGCGAAACCTAAGTAAAGATGTAAATATCATTTATAACGATATGAGCGGTTGACTATTGATAGAAATTTCACGCGCCCCACGATTCAATTATTTTGGTTGATCAATGCCCTAGACTGATGAGGAGAGTGGTGTGATGACTAGTTCCTAGAACCTAAACGAATTATTTTTTAGCTTTTAGTCTTATATTATTAATATTATATATTATATATTGATTTATATTATAAAACCGTTTAACTTAAATTAATTTAATTATTTTTTATTTAGGGCCAGTTAGGGCAGGATAAAAATAATAAAGTTCGTATTTAAGGACAGAAAATTAATGATGACCCCTTGAAGACGAAACGTCGGACTCCACCAAACTGGATACCATCATCAGTGGATAGAGCGGGAAAAGTGGCAATGCATAAGTGCAATTAAATTTTAAATTCGTTGTGAAATAAGCTCAGGAAAAATATTAAACGATTTTTCAATATTTCACTTTTTTCCACATATATCCGGAAATGCTTGGAATTTGAAAACGTTTTAAATGGCATATTGTTAGGCACCTAAATTTGCAACTTTCCGCACTTGTTTGGAAAATATCTGTTTTAACTGCGCGTGTTTCAACAAACTATCGAAATCCCGATGAGTATCTCAGGAGTTTTATATTTCGAAGCGTTTCTGAACAACAAATTCAAAAGCGATCTGATAAAACTTGACACGCTGACCTGACATCTACATGGAAGTAAACTAGACAAAAACCATTAGAAATTTACGTTTATACCATTCATGACCGTGAAATTATAACTACATCAATCGTTTAGAAATTCCATTTCATTTAAACTCGTATTGTAATCAGTCACTTCCCGGACTTGTAACGTAAATTGCTATTAAAGCATACTATCAATCAAAATGTAATTAGATAAAATTACTAATTTCTTACTTAAATGCCCGTATACCGAAACAGGAATAAAACGCAGCCTTACTTTCTACCTATGTTTTATTTGTACCACATAAATTACCTTTACAAAGATTTTCTCTACTAGTTAAGTGATTTTACCGTAGCTTTTATAGTAAAAAATTTCAATTTTTCAATTAAAATTTGCTGGTTAATTTTCTTTTAGGCTAATTGCAACAACTCGTGTGGACTTTTATTCAATCAGCCTTCTTTTATGCATTCACTCGATTTTGCTTTAATGTATTACAAATTTAATATTTCGTCGAGCTCAAAGGAAGGTAGTTGAAAATAATAATCATTGATATAGAAATTGCAAGGTAATTTCTTTACGTACTGCGAGAATGAACTGTAATTATCTTGCCTATTTAGGAGTACTGCAGCAACCATTTCAGGATTTTCATAACGTATTGTATAATTCATTATTCATATACTTCTACTATGATTAAAACTTCATAATTATTATATTTATTCCATTTTTATCTAATTTAGCCAGGTTTAGGGTCCTTACTATTTCCATAAGTTGTATAAATATGTTCTGTACGATATTGGAAATTATTAGAGTACTCTCTCTTTGGATAACAAATTATAGTTTTAAAACACACTTATTTTAACTCATCTAATATCCATCAATACTTTAGCTTCTTCAGCCTTAGTTATTATAACGAGCAAAAAAGTTACTTTACAGTACGGGAGTTTTTAAGGATTGAAGATAAACTTCAAAAAATAGAATTTATTTCTATCTATGCAATTGGGGAAAAATCAGTTTAATCGATTTGAAGCGGTCGCTCGGTCCCAATATATACAGACTCTTGAATTCCTCAGGCAATTTTTTAATGTGTGTCTTTTTTGCAAAACCTGTGCCCTGGTCTGCTATTTTGCCGAATATTTTTGTAGCAATATATCAATTATACTATATTATACATCAAAATGAAGCCCTCAAAGCCGCGTTGTGTTGGATTTGGAGCTGTATTAACCTGTGAAAGCATACTGCATTAAGGAAAATTTAAATAACTTTTAAATAGATAAATGAAGTAAGACAAGTGGACGCTTAATACATATCGATGTATCGATCACGGGCGTTTTCTTCTTCATCAAGAGTACTTGCATAAAGTCAAAGAATATCTAGTAGCGGAAAAATATATAAAAATGTGTGTCATGGTTTGGCACTAATGATGTCCAATACGAGATAGCAGCAAAAAGTGTAATTATAGTGCTTAATTTTCAGGGGGAGAGATAATTGAAGAATCAATTGGATAGAGGAGGTATGTAACATGTTCTTCTAAATCGGCTTATCTTCATGAATAAAGGGACATTCTTTCACTTAGCACCGACTTCGGCATTAAAATAATTAAAATAAAGAGAAATTCAAACTCTTAAAGGAGGTATGTGATAACATTTTATAAATAAGTAATCAATGAAGGAGGTTTCTAACCCCGCACTTGCCCCCTTCATTCGCCGAAACATGCAGATACCACCTTCATCCAATAGATGTCACCATTTGGGTGACACTTGTCTCCCTTATATTTTGCAAGATAAATATCGGTAATATCTTTTAATTCGCAAGTATCATGTCCTCGAGAACTACAACGATTGTGCAGAAATGAACGGAAATGTGTGACTCAACAAATAATCAAGATGATGGGAGTAAAAATGAGAACAATCTAAAAGTTAACTTAAAAAATGTGGAGTGTCTTCGAAAGTATCTGAATTTGAAGAAAAGCCTTTGGAATATGAAAAGCAGGGTCATTTTCCAGAATTAAACGGTATTATGTTTTTAAATACCAGTATAGTCCGTTCCGTCTCTAATTGTGATACATTTTGTAGGATTCACGTTCTCATTCAAAGTTTGACGTAAAAACAACTGATGACCATGTCGTCTCGGATATTGTAAACTCATACCAGGAAATATTGGAATATCAATAAGATGTTTGGAAATTGGGCGGTATGTATAAAGTAATGTAATATCAGCTAAAAGTTTAGTTTTTAAACAGTGTTTGTGCGAATTTGCGTAATGAGTGTGATATTTAAAAAAGAATAGCCGTCTATTTTCAGTAAAAGAATATAGTATGTTTTTTTAGCCGGTCCATGCTCTTATTCCAAAGAGACCAAAGATAAGAATCGTCATTTTACTAGAAATATCATCTGTAATGGTCATTTGCGCTGTTTTTTTTTTAATTATAGGCTGTTATAAAGGATACATCTTTTATTGCAGATTCTGGCACTGAATCCGATGATGAGCCTTTTAAACCGGACGACGACAGCGAGGAGTATCTACCTATTTCTAAAAGATTCGTCAGACACAGATGAATACCAAATATCCAAAACATTTAAAAATATGTCAGAATGAGAAAGTACAAAAGAGGTTGCCTTATTAATTGAAAATAATGTACGTAGAAATAATGAAGAAAAAAACACAAGTAATGAAAAACAAATCAAGAAAAAAATCTTCAAAGTTGAGGGAAGAAGGGCGAGGAAAAGGTACAGAAAAGAAAATACGTGACAGAAGAATATTGCAGCAATTGCAAGACAAAGAGGTGAAACTTATTTTAATCAAAGAGGAAAAAAATACCAGAGAAAGTTGTAAACTAAGGTACACTTTGTAAAGAAGGTTATAAAAAAGTGTAGCGACAAGGTGGGCACAGAACAAAGGAGAGACATGTTTTCCTGATAATATAAATTAGTTAAAGGCACAAAAAACATGATTCTTTTCAAAAGTATGACATTCAAAGTACCTACAAGGCCCCAAAAGAATGCCGCTCCTCCCAAGTCTGCATCTTTCACGTAAACAGTAACCATTTATAGTACAGGGGTTACAATATGCAAAAAAGCATTCTGTTCATTTTATCAAATTGACAAAGAGAAGGTAGAATATGTTCAACAGAGTATAAAAGAGAGTTTACATGCCCCTAAACCTACTAGGAGAGGAAACCATGACAATAGACCGCATAAGATAGCAGATAATGTTAAACAATACATAATAGAACATTATGAAATAATTTTCTGCCTCGGAGTTACATTATTCTAGGAATGAAAATCCCAAAAAAAAACCTTTATCCCGTGTTAAATATATCGAATATGAACAAACTCTATGGCGGAAAATGTTCCGAAGAAAATAACCCTTTCATTTTTATATAAAATATGGTACTTGCTCTTACAGCAAGATCTTCTCTAGTGAATTTAACTTCTCTTTTGGTGAGCCTCGCAGCGATACTTGCCGTACTTGCGATAGCGGAAAAGGTGGCGAAGGACCTAAATAAAATTATGACGCAGCCTTTTCGCTCCAACGTGTAGACCGCGAATACGCTAAAGCAGTAATTGCGTATGCTATCTAACCTTGGATTTGCAACAAATACTTCCTCTTCCTAAACTTACTACTAGCAGAGCTTTCTATTTACGTCAAATGTGGTATACAACCCTATACAACTCTATTAACTATGTTAGAATATAATAACATTTTTCAAGGCAATACTATATCGCATCTCATATTGTGGACTGACTCATGTGCAGGTCAGATAAAAACTTTTTGATCATTTGCCTTTATCAGTAACTAATAGTTAAAGGCATACTTAAAACTATGGACCATAAGTGTCATGAGGAGGGACATCAATCGAAAAAAAATACACTAGGTGTAAGGTTCCATTCAAAGATGGGATAAAATGGATTCGAGTCTGCGAATATGTGAAGAGGGTTTTCAACCCTAAACTCCTTTTAAAGAAGTTAACATTATTCGAAACTCACGTATTCCTCTACCAGGAAGAGTTGAAATTAAACGAATCAGAAAAAAAATTGACAGATCTGCTGAGAAAATTTGGAATTTGAAAAGCCAACTGGAGTATGCCAAAGAACCATTTAGATGCTTTTATAACAACATTATAGCCGAACAAGAAGCCAAGGCTAACTACTATTCCAAATAATTATTATTTGAAATCGAAAGTCAAAGGTGTATGTGTTCTGATTTTTATTTTACCTCTTTTTATACCCATTTCTTAAAAAAAAAATAAAATTCTTTTGTGTGGAAATTCTCTGCATGGATAAAGGAGGTAAGTGATTTTTTTTCAAAACTTGAGTTTTTTGTATATTGTTGCTATTGTAATATTGTAAATGCACCATTTTAGTCTAGTAACTTGCAAAGTTTAAACAAAGTGAAGCGATTCTTTACGCCGGAAGTGTTTTATTTCTAATGGTGTCGTTTTGTTGTTGTCTGTCAAAAATACCAGTCAATTTTGTAGAACCATCACGAGGACACTATAGGCGAAATACCATTTACGACTACAATAAAAAAAAGCCAATAGTTATACTTATTCCTCACAATATCCGAGAAAAACTGCAAAAAAATATTGAATTGATTAAAAAGCGTAGTATCAAAAGTGAGTATGTTATGGACAAACTTACCGAAGAACACCATTATACTGTTCTACGTTTGCCTTGCTAGTTGGTAAATCACTGGCAAATAAGGTTGTGCCGCGACCAAGGGTGGAAGAACCTGAGGTGAGGCGTGGGACGAGGTTGTACAGACAGCCCAGGATTGTGCCAAAATCCGAGAGTTAGAAGCCCTTGGGCGGGATATGGTAAGGGTCAAAAGAGATCGAGGATCGTGGTTCGGAATTCACTATAAACTGTAGGTCATGTTGGGGGCACAACGGGCCCAATTGGTGCCTTAGGTGCACCGTCAGCTAAAGGGTTATCCCTTCTGATCTCTACCCTTTACTTTTTTACATCTTTCTCACATCGTGTATTTGACTATATTATCTGCTACTTACATAGTAAACACTTATTATGGATTCTTATTATGTAACTCAGATAAATCAAAATGACGTCATTTTGATTTATTTGAGCTACATAATAAAAGTCCTTGCATAACTAGTTATGTAATAACTATTCTTTGGCAAGTCATTTTGCACAGGGTGTCAAAATCATAATTTTTATTGTCAAGGTATTATTTTTTCATTTAAAATTAATACTAAGTTTATTATCTTTTTAATGTTGATAGATAAATGTTGTACATTACATGGGTTTTACAGCCCGGGTGCGTTCCAAAATATAGAGTTTCGGTACTTACATTGTTATATTTTTTTGGTAAAATAGGTACTATAGTTTTATACTGTCAAATCTGATCAACAACTTATTCCTAGTTTATTTTGATTCCAATAATACCAGAACAACTTTTGCTATACCTTAAATACACCTTTCTAAGTTCTATTAAATAACAGTATATTAGACAGCGAGTACTTAATGATTAAGACAAGACATGATGTTTACGATACAAGCCGTTGGCGAGTGGCGTAATGAACCAAATCCTACCCAATAATATAGGAGTTATTGAATGAACGCTAGTCTTGAGTGTGAGTTTTATACACGATTTTTTCTACGATCAGTCATACTAATGAAAAATAAGTATTCTAATGTTCAAAATTCAGTAAAAATTTAAAAATGGTTGCTTTGTTCCAACAAGCAGTAGTTTTACAGTTAGCTAACTAATCCCTGTCAACTTATTATGCGTTAAATATTGATCGATTATGAAGGTGTAATAGGGTATTGTATTCTTCATACAATACGATTGTTTCTCTCACATGTAAATTGTTAGTTGTAAAGTTTACATCCCTATTAATCTTCTCAGAGGTGTTGCAATGACTTGAGAATTCACGCCATGGCCGAGTAGCTGTTGAAACATTTTTTGCAAGTGCAAAGCAAATTAGTCATTTTTGACGTAAAGCTTTAGAAAAATGTGGAGATTAATTTCTAATAAACTTAATGAATATTTTAGCATATATTTGTGAGCAAGTAAGGTTGAAAACAGATGGCAGGTTTTTGATAGAAATTATAACATATATATTCAAAATAATAAGCAGATAAGTAGAGAACGCAAAATATTTACTTTTGCCGATCAAACGGACGAAATATTTAGTAAGAGGATAAACATAAGGCCTAAAATATTATTAGCAGCTTCAAATATCGATGAAATAGCAAACCCTAATTCCGAAGGCTCGAATAGAACAGCCGGAAATAAGAAAGAGATCGGCAGCTCTTCTAATAATGTAAATCAAATTGAAGCATTAGATAGTAGAGCAATAAGAAAAGATAAAAGAAATATACTAAAGGAAAATACTTCAAATTGATGATGACAAATTAGAAGTTCGGAAGGAACAAGCTTAGCAGAAGCAAATGAGATATTTAAGTACTTGAAAGAAAAAGAAAATTCTTCAGTTGAATTAATAAACTGTCCTAATTCCATTTGCTCTCTAATTTTTGCATTAGAAAAGTTAATTAGCGTCCGAACATTTGAAAAAGAAAAAAAAATTAAATCGTGGTCTTAGCAGGCTTATCTGCCAGATGTGGTTCAGTTCACCACTATTTTAAAAAATGATACAGCCCAAGTGGTTGAATCTTAATAGATGACGTCAGAGCTGAGGATTTATGGTGGGTGCAGGTTTTGAGATTCCGAGTATAAGCGGTTTGCTACGCTCTAAAAAATGACGTTGGACACTTTTCAGAAAACCAAGCGAGAGTCGATAGAAGTTGTATCTACGATGGAAGACTTTGACCCTCCTGTAGCTTCCATCTAAAATTTTCTATTGTTTTTCTCGCATCTCGTAATAGGCTTCCTTGAAAATAATTAATAGGATTTTTCAATTAAAATTTTATGTTATAAAATACTTCATTTATTACACAGTTATCAATCGCAGTTTTAGATATATTCTTTGCGATGTTATAATGGCTATGATATGAACAATATTTTAATTATTTAGTAGGAATACAACCGTAGTGACAACTGTTTAATTTATTCAAATTTGATATCGCTATCCTCTTTTAGCATTCGTACGATAGGCGGCCTTGATTATGGTTATTTGTGATCTTATGTAAACTATTAATACACAACTATTTCATTTATCTGATAAATCTATGACAACACAGTACAGATTAAATTCCTTTTTGAACAAATAAATGGCTTCTAAAATGAGACAAGTTATTTAACTTTTTTTAAATCCGACACAGTAGTAATTATAATTTAACGACGAAACATCAAACAACGTTCCTTATTTTGAGCGATTCGCAATTTCAGCTTAACTCGCCTAGGTAGAACAGTAAAAGAAGTTAAAAATGAATTGAAGCATATTTTAGCTTTTTGTCAAATACCCTAGGAACTTAATTAAGGTTCGTGTTCGGTGGGCCATAAAATTTAGAGATACAAATAATTTATTTTGCTCCTGGAACAGGTATTAAAAGTTCAAGAAATCACTGGTAAAGTAAGTGCCATCATGTAACATAATACCTAAATAAATTTAAGTTGTTTGATAATAATCTAAGAAAAGGGAAAGAAAGCTTTTTACGGATTAAGAAAGAATTTACGTTGCTTGCAGATTTATTTAAAAAGGTTGCAAAATTCAGTTAATTTAAACCATAAAAGGAGATTCAGGTATCTGATGACAAAGGGCAAATTTAAATTAAATTTTGGAAGTTTCTGGCGAAGCGGCAAGCCCTTGTCATTAAATTAGTTAGGAAAGCAATGGGCAGCAGCTATTTCTAAGAATAAGTACAGTTCCGATGATACGTGTGCTCATTAGATAGAACCTTGTCGGATTAGAAACTAAGTGACCAAAAACTACAATCACGTTATTCGCAACCATTTGTTTTTTTATAGATATTATTAAAGATCTATAAAAACTAGAAGAAAAGAGAAGAAATAAAATTAAATAGACCTGAAAATAACTACATTTTTACTTTATTGATAATTATGTAACAAGAAGATTACTAGCAAAAAGTTAGGATTAAGGGATGTTCTGAAATTTTATCTGCATTTTAACATTACGAATTAATGAACTAAATTAAGGCATAGATTATTTAAATACATGTTTATATTAATTTGTCTTTGCATTGGAAGCAATGGCGGCTCGTGGGTTGTCAGGTAGGGTGGGCGATTTAAGGAATTTCGCCAAAATTTTGTAAAAAAAAAATAAAAATATACCTGCCACCACCCCAAAGTCAAAAAATTCCAAATCGCGATCGGCTGAAATTTCTTGATCTTGGCATTTTAAAAAAGAATACTAAAAAATTTTACCTACCATTTTTTTAATGTAAGCCCTTACCTTACATCTTTAACGTGCACTATGAAATATTAATATTTATATTCAGGCAATAGACCGAGAGTTTTACTTCCCCTCCGAGGTCCTAATGGTATATCTCGAATTTGGCTCACCCTGTACCGGGTATTTCACTATAAATGGACCCCCCCCTTTAACTTTTTCAATTGACGTTATATACAAAAATTAAAGGGGTTGATGTGAAGTTTTTTGTGGCATAGAACTATTCAAAATTCAAAATCATTTTATTGTCTTAGATACTATTACACATAGCATAGACATGCCACAATTACTATATAAAGTAAGGTAAACATATATCTTCCCCTATTAGGAAGTTGTCAAGATATATGAAATATACAATATTCATATAGTAAAAAATAAAAGATAATACAATAATGATCAACTTTTAAACGGTAAACAATGATAACAATATAACATAGTAGTCTACAGATTATACTTGGGATACACAGTAACTCCCATTTCATAACTTAACATACGACATTCATAATCTTTGTAAAAAGGTTTCGAACTCTCCAACCGTATAAAAGACTTCGCTAAAAAGTAGTGCTTTAACTTTAGTCTTAAAATTTACTAGCGTTTTCGCTATTTTTACTTCAATAGGCAGCAAATTAAAAAGGTGGATTCCAGAATACAAAGGTGACTTTTTATAGAATTGGTGAGTATGTCTAGTAAAAACTAAGTTATTTCTACCACGAGTATTATCCTAATGTCGATCACCTACTGAGATTAACTTGCTTTTATTTTTAAAAGTAATTTCAAGAACCTTTAATATACAGGGTGTCCGGAAATAACATCGCCAAATTACAGAAGGTGATTCTACATAAGAAAACATGAACATGTTTTCATATGAATATGGGTCCGAAACTGCATAGTTTCCAAGATACAGGCTGTCAAACTTTTTATAAAAAATCAGTTTTTTGTTAATATCTTAAATAAGATTTTACTGATTTTGTTGAAATTTGGCAGGGTTATCTGTAGTAATAAGGGGCTCATTTATCCTTAATTAGATTAAAAATATAAAGTCCAGTGGCGTCCCGGAGGGCATCATACCGAATATTGTTGACAAAAAAAGTGTGCGCCGCTGACTTTTTCGAACATTTTATATTTGTTTCGTATTAAGCAACTAAAAATACAATATTTTTGATTCTCGAGTTGTTCTCGTATCTTGCGTTGTTTTCGATAAAAAAAATAAAAACCGGTTTATTACATTTCCAAACTTTTTTGATAAAATCGATATTTTTATTTATATCTTAAATATGCCTTTACCAATTTTGTTGAAATTTAATAGTTTAATCTGTAGTAATAGGCGGCTCATTTAGCCTTTACTAGATTAAAAATATAATGTCCAGTGGCGTCCGAGGGGCATCATACTGAATATTTTTGACAAAGAAATGTGCGCCACTGACTCTTTTAAACACTTTATATTTTTTTCGTATTAAGTAGCTAAAAAAACCACATTTTTGCTTCTTAATTTGTTTTCGTATCTTGCTTCGTTTTCGAAAAAAAAAATAAAAACCAGTTTATTACATTTCTTTAGGGCACAAAATTCTGCATCAAACGCTGTAATAAACTGGTTTTATTTTTTTTTCTCGAAAACGAAGCAAGATACGAAAACAAATTAAGAAAGAAAAATGTTGAATTTTTAGTTGCTTAATACGAAGAAAATATAAAATGTTTAAAAGAGTCAGTGGCGCACATTTCTTTGCCAATAATATTCGGTATGATGCCCCCCGGGACGCCACTGGATATTCTATTTTTAATCTAATAAAGGCTAAATGAGCCGCCTATTACTACAGATAACCCTATTAAATTTCAACAAAATCGGTAAAGGCATATTTAAGATATAAATGAAAATATCGATTTTATCAAAAAAGTTTGGAAATGTAATAAACCGGTTTTTACTTTTTTTATCGAAAACGACACAAGATACGAAAACAACTCGAGAATCAAAATTATTGTATTTTTAGTTGCTTAATACGAAAAAAATATAAAATGTTTGAAAAAGTCAGCGGCGCACACTTTTTTGTCAATAATATTCGGTATGATGCCCTCCGGGACGCTACTGGACTTTATATTTTTAATCTAATTAAGGCTAGATGTGCCCCTTATTACTACAGATAGCCCTGCCAAATTTCAACAAAATCAGTAAAATCATATTGAAGATATTAACAAAAAACTGATTTTTTATAAAAAGTTTGACACCCTGTATCTTGGAAACTATGCATTTTCGGACCCGTGTCCATATGAAAAAATGTTCATGTTTTCTTATGTAGAATCACCCTCTGTAACTTGGCGATGCTATTTCCGGACACCCTGTATAAATTCCAGCCACTGTTAAAATCCTTTTCTCTTTAAAATTTTTTCGACATGATTCTCTGAAGGGTAGATTAAATAAAATTCTAATTATACGTTTTTGAATCACAAACACCCTCACTATATCCTTGGCCTTACCCCACAAAACTATACAATAACCCAATACACTGTAAACTGAGCCATAGTACACATTCATCAATTCCTTGATGTCAAGTGAGTTTTTTAGATTATGCATAAGATAAACAGTCTTATTTAATTTTTTGCATACAACATTAATATGTTCAGACCAGTCCAAGTATTTGTCAATCATTATGCCAAGGAATCTAGATGATTCTGAACCCGACAAAAGGTTACCTTCAAAATTAAAAACAAAATTATGTGGCTTTCTATATTTATTATGTACTTCTACCATATCTGTTTTCGCATGATTTAGCATCAATTTATTAGATCTACACCAGTCATTACTTTCATTTAGACATGATTGGACTATTGGACGTTGCAAGTTTACCGGATCTGAATCAGAAATAACCGCTGTTGTGTCGTCACAAAAAATGAAGATCTTTGCGCTTTTAACAAACTCTGCCAGGTCATTTATAAAAACTGTAAAGATAAGCGGACCAAGCACACTGCCCTGTGGCGTACCCAAGTTCATCACAAAATCTGAAGACTGTTCATTCCCTATCCTTACATTAAGCTGTCTGTCAGTCATAAATGACTTAATTACAGAATTAACATTTCCTCTAATCCCCATTCTTTCCAACTTCTCGCTTACAAATTTCGGGTCCACTGAATCGAAGGCACGTGACACATCAAACAGCAATACAACTATATGTTCATTTCTGTCAACACAATCAAAAATATGCTGAGTTAGGTCTACTCCAGCACTCTCTGTCGAAAGGTCTCTGCGAAAGCCGTATTGGTTAGAGGAAAAAACACTATTCGCATTAAAAAAATTAGTCGTTCTATCATGAATCACCATTTCAAAAATTTTTGAAAACACGCTGAGTAGTGAAATAGGTCTATAATTCTCCATATTGTCATGATCGCCCTTTTTATAAATTGGAACAATTACTGATCTTTTTAACTGGTCGGGAAACAAGCATTGTTCTATGGAGGTATTGATAATAATAGACAGTATTTCTGAAAGTTCATCAGCACATGCCTTAACGAGAGATACTGGAATGTTGTCAGGACCAGTCGACTTTTTGTTGGGTAGATATTTGATAATATTTGCGATTTCCGTGGGAGTAGTAGGTATAAAGAACATTGTGTTAGAGACAAGCTTCCCATAAGTACATGTTGTAGACTGTGGTGCGGGAAAATATTTCTGCAGTTTATCCAACACAACGATAGAGAGATATTTACCAAATTCATTCGCAATTTCCTTTTTGTTTGTTATTGTTGTATCCACTATTTTAGTTTCATATATTGCATTATTTTTACTCTGTTTATTATTAAGTTTATTAATAAGTTCCCAACTTGCTTTAGTTTTATTTTTTGCATTACTTATTAATTTATTATTTGCCAATATAATTTCTCTTCTTATATTATTTCTAGTTTTCTGTTTAAGTTCATTATATTTTGTATGGACACCAACATTACTTGTTTTTTTTCTTAACCAATTAAGATTTGCTAGTTCTTCCCTTTGTTTTAATAATTCATCAGTGAACTTAATTTTATGCATTTGTTTCCGTTTTTTACCTTGTTTTAATGGGAAACTTACATCAAAATATCTCTGCAATGTATTAAAAAAT
This sequence comes from Pissodes strobi, assembly GCA_016904865.1. Taxonomy (NCBI): domain Eukaryota; kingdom Metazoa; phylum Arthropoda; class Insecta; order Coleoptera; family Curculionidae; genus Pissodes; species Pissodes strobi. The sequence continues at coordinate 591,799 of MU181989.1, forward strand.
GATGGTATTAAGTAAGTCCCGTCAGTTTGGCCAAGCAAATCATTTACAAAAGAAGCAAGTCTAAATTTAAATTCTTCTATAGTGCTGTTATTAAAATTCCGGAATAGGACAGAGGTAAACGAATCTGGACTAATTACTTCCATGTTAAAGCTTATTAACTGGCCATAGTGATCTGAAAAACCTGGGTCAAAATTTATGGAATTAACAAATTCATTATTAGAAACTACATAATCGATCATTGATGAAACAGATCTATTGTTAGCAGTACATTCACGTGTCGGCCGATTTACTAAGGAATTTAAATTTAAAGAAGAAAACAAGTCAAACAACATTTTCTTACAAGGTGTTTCTTAAGCGTTTATATTCAGATCTCCGCATAAAATTATATTTTTTGAAATTTGTAATGCTTTAGTCAGTAACTCTGATAAGATTTCAAGAAAAAAATTAAAAGAAGGTGACGGTGAGCGATAAATATTTAAAATAACGTAGTTGTTTATTTTCACAGCACAACATTCCAAAATATTCTTAACAGATAATAATATCGTGTATGTGAGAAAGATTTATTTGCATTTAGAAAAACTGTGACAGTGTTTACAGATCGCGAGGAATACCCAAATTATGAGTCGTACACGGCGGCCTGTGGTTGTTTATTTAATAAACTTGAAATTACAAAAGCTAAGCTGCATATAACTAATAAAGCTGCCGTTTGTTCTTCGTAGAATACATATAAGGTATCTCGAGTGCATTGTTAAAACTCTAGATAAATTGGAAAATACTATAGGCTATTCATTTAAGAGAGCGGTGGTCATTTTCAGCATCTCGAGGAATTTCAATAAAATAAAAGCGAATTCTATTTAGTTCATAGTTTAAAGTTCGCAAACTTTCTAAAGCAATTTTTTTATACTGTTATTTATGGTTAGTAGATTTAATATTCTTTAGTTAATACATATTTGTACAGTGTCCTGTTGTTAAAGTTGTTATTCGATTATAAGTAAAAATTGATATTTATTTATATTATCTATGCTTGTCAGGTCACAAATTTTTTGTTATGATAGCTTTACAAACAAAACACACACATCCGTCATAGCATTCATAGCCACCTTAGAGAAATAATTAAGATTAGAGTTTTCGGCCGAAGTAATGAAAATGAATATAGCGAACCCTATAGGTATATTTGGAATCACAAAAGCGACCTCTGTCGATGTAGCCTATAATATATAGGGTGTTCCGTGTAAAAATAAATAACTTTGTTTAATGCCGCATTTGTGGAACACCCTGTATACAACAGTACTATGCCATAAAACACGTCACATAATCCATTTTAATTTTTGTATTTAACGTTTTTTTTCTACAACGTCAATTGAGAAAGTTAAAGGAGGGGTCCATTTATAGTGAAACACCCGGTACATCGTATCAAAATCGTATCAGCAATACAATTGTTTTAAATAAAAGCTATTACACAATCATTTTTTGAAATCAAAAATAGATGATTGAAACGACCTACAAAATTTTGGATGGAGGATGTTATAGAAATATTTGTAACAGGGCGGCCTATAGATAAAATTTCCCGCTGCTGCCCTTCACTTCGTCGTGAAAACGGCGTTTCCAACAGGCCACAAACGATGTCGTGATACGGATTGATATCTAATATAATCTAATATCTAATTTAAAATAAATAAAAGAACAAGCAGCAATTTAGCTTTTATCAAATCCAAATCTGAATCAACAATATGCCGGGGATCCCGCTAAACTGCCTAATATGCTATCACACAGCGTTCGTTCCCTAGCTGACAGACGCGGTTTGTCGCCACCTTAGCCGTTAATATGGGAAGTTTCTATTAGATATTAGATTATTCGTTTGATTTGTGGGATTTGAAGGATTTTTTATGGACTCTTTTAGGTTGTAGGATTGTTTGGAATTTATTTTTTGGTTTTCGTATATTTTTAAGTCTGTACCATTGTGATTTTTTGAGCTTTTCCCGAGACGAATGAACACAAAGCCGCCGCACGCCTCCCCCGCGCCATGATGGATATTATAGAATTATTATTATGATTACTAGCTCACAGCTGGGGGAGACTGTCGTTACCCACCTCGATAGTTGATACCATTCCATAATCTTATATACTAATAATAATAACGATTATGGTCCAGGGTTGCATGTGTGGTAATACGTCATTGGTCGCATGCATTTGGGGTGCGTATTATCATATTATAATAAGACTATATATTATTATATGATATCCATAATAATAATTAATAATTATTATTATTCACTATAGTAATGTAATATAGTATTTTAATAAAACAGTATTTATAGAAATAAAGTGCCTTTTGTATAGATACAATCTATTCAAATATGTGTAGGTACTAAGGTATAATAAAATATTTGGCTTCCCTTTCTTGCGGATCTTGTGTCGGGGTGTCGGATGGCGGTGCCCATCTTGCCCACCCAGGCGAGCCGCCACTGATTGGAAGTTAGTACTGATTTCTTTCTAATAGTGTACTTATTTATTATAGAGACACTATAGCGTTGGCAAGGCATTTCTGATACCCTGTCGAATATGGCACGGCTGTAAATTAAGGCTGTATTCCATCACCAACCACTTATTGGTTACACTAGCCACTATACTTTTGTTAACTCGTAACCTGACACATCTCATCTAAATTTGGTTACGTTTAATTACACCTTAAGTCTTAGGGTATCCTATGATTTTTAACCATATATCGAATTGTTGTTAATTTTAATTATAATAAATTAATACTGACACTGGAAAAAAATAAAAAAAAAACAAATCCTTTTAAGTAAAGAAAACAGCAAAAACATGAAATTAGAAATAAATGACTGCACTGTTTAGTTCTGGACCCATTCTTGACGTATTTTCTTGGAATGGCTCACGGGATTTTTACAAGTACATAAAGATGCAATCTTCCTTTTTATTCTCGGTGGACATAGTTTGTTATATTTTTTTACAATTAATTGCCCTATGAACTATGAAATAGTGTGGAGAAAAATTAGAATAAGACTAGATTATAGCATGAATACAGTTTCCAAAATAAACGTCAGGAATATAAACAACTTGTTTATTAAAAACTACTTGGGGAGAACAATCTACTTTTCCAAAACGGAGAGGATTTACCGACTACTGACGGTTACTATGCTATAAATATTCGATGGAATATCACCTCAGCTGACCTATCAAAGTGGCTGCCGATAATTAGTATTCAAATTATTATTGTATTAATTACTATGAATAAGTATTGATGAAATACCCCGATATTATTCAATGATATTATTCATTTGAAAAAAAAAACCCTAATACCACTGTATATCTAATACTATACAATGATATGAATTTTTTCTAAACGAATATTTTAATAGTTTTCAATGTTATGAATCATTTTTAAAAGAACATTTAAATATTATTCACTGATATGAATTATTTTTAAAATAATACCTTAATACTATTCAATGATATGAAATTATTCCTAAAAGAATATTTTAATATTACCCAGTTACTATGGCCTAAATATAATAACAATTTTCGTGCAAATATATGGGAATAAATATCCGCTAAACTACCTACCTATTCCCTTGGCAGCTGGAATATAGAAGACTTATGAAATGTCCTCAAAAATGCTAAACTAAAGGGGATTTTACTGAAGAAAAAAGTAGGAATATAGCCGCACTATGTAAGGAGAGAATTGAGCTCAAGTGTACCTATATTGGGCGAGAAGTTAAATAGCAAGGTTTAAATAAGTTGAATTAATTTTCTGCCATGTGTTTTACAACAAGATTTAATAACTTGACCTAAATTACTAAAACATAAATTTAGGTAGTAACAGGAAAGGAAGCGATAAAACAGTTACAGTGCTTTAGAGGACTGCCTATTAGAAAACACTAGATAAGTTTAGAGAACTGAAATTCAGTATATCTTGAAGCAGTATATTAAAGTTAAGATAATAGCACGATAGAACAAGAACTAGATTTTAGATACTAGCAAGAACTAGATTTTAGATACTAGCCGTGCTAACACGTTAATATATCAATTTGATCCTATCAGGAATCGACGATATATTCCATGCTAGGTATATGGAAAGATATTGGACTGGAATCCACTGTAGATGGAAAAGCTAGGTGAACATATTAGCTAGGATGATCAGATTTCACCAAAACTCTCTGTCTGGTCCGATTAGAATAGGACGGCTAGGCTCCTGCTCAACAAAGGAAGTCCCAGGAACAAATGGGCTTTGGTACCTCGGAAAGACTGGTGAAATTATAAATGATTTTTTTAGCCATGTTAACCAGAAGCACATGGGTCGATCCTACCTAGCGCTACTACGCTTTGTAATTTTAACAAAAAAGCCTATCTGGCAGTCATCAACCATCAGTTGAAAACTTAATTGCCACAAGTAACCTTCTCGTAGGTAAATCCAAACGAGAAGAGAGCGTCAATTTTAACTTCCTTCGATATATCCTATTTTTATGCGCATCTTTTGAAGGCACTCCCTGTCAAACGGGTGGGAGTACTGAAATCTACTTGTAGTAGCAAGGTTGCGGCAATCGATACCACAATTTAACGGATAAACAGAGAAAATCCCGATATAATATTCAGATATAATTACAACGTTACAATACAAGAGCAACAGCTTGATTTGGTTTTAGTATATATGAAACCATTGTAGTATTATCATAAAAAAACAAAAAGTCTTCTGCCCAGCTCTCTATTATTTCTGGGCATTTTTTTTTTGGGATTGCTGCTATTTTTTTCATCTTACCTACAAATGTGAGATTTCTTTCGCGGAACTATTCAATTAGTAAATGAAGAGTGAAGGCTGTGTGCATGTACGAAATCTACTAAGTGAAAAACTTTTGTATGAGACATGTTTAGCATGTCTCAGATTGAGAGACATGTTTGTCGTTCCATTAAAACGTGGTTCCCACGTCGGTCTGTTAATTTGTTAATCGTTTAATTATGTGAAACTTTCTAAAAATGTAAAGTGTTATTTAAATTTTGATGTGACCGTTGTCGTTGTGATGTTGTTTGTGCCTCTTGTGGATATGTTCTTTGGTTCCAACTGACAAGCAATACTGATGATGGCAATCGGCGAAAGCGCTCTGTTACGCTGATTAAGATGTTCTTTTGGATTAAATTTAAGCATGGAATACAAAAGTTTTTCATTTAGTATATTCAATTAGTGACATAGAAGAAAGCCAATAATTATCAGCGATGACGTTTATATTGGATTGGTTTTGTAAGGCGGATAACGGATTGGTATAGTATTGGGAAACGTTTTCCTTCTGCAGTTCTACCATCGCTGTTCCTCCCAGTCGTAATATAGGCATTTATAAGATAGCTGGTGCGAGCATCGGTAATAGCTTGAATTTATATGCCATACTTGGCATGGAATGCTATCAAAATCTCACCTGCTCAAGCCTATTTCCTTATGGAATAACAATTTTGATGCTTGGAAAAAATAAATCGAAAATGTTTTTAATTGTAGCTGCGGACTCATCGCATTTTCTTTCTTTTCTAGTAGACGAATCATTAAATCTGAGACATGCTAAAATTATTTCAAACCAGCGTATGTTCACAATTCCTCGAGAAATGTCTCTGCCTGAACCGTATGTTACATAAAAACTTACCAAAGATTGCTTTAAGATTTTAAACACCTCAGTATCAAAAGTGCAGCCACAAAAAATGCGTAAAACTCGATAACATTCATAGAATATAGTTTAGTCAAACAGTTGAAATGCTAGTAGGTGTCTAAATTAAAAAGTGGTTATTGGCTTGCCAGTTCCCAACGTGTACTGGACGAATAAAGATGAAATATTCGCATAGTCCTGCTTTGTTAAAATCAAATATAATTATATTAAATAAAAATCGAGATAAAAAGGTTTAGTTGGTAATACCGAAAATTTTGATTGAAGAAATTAATAGTTTAATTGAGGAAGAAGATAGCCATCGAAAAAGAGCATGAATTTGGAAATGGATTGAAAGAAGAAGTGCTATCAGCACCTATTCCAGATTTAATAGACCTCTCTATTTTTTGTAATTTCTGGCTATTAGTATTTCTCAAACTCTTTATTTTTTGCCTAGAGTCAGTAACAGTAAATTCATCCACTCTGATTATTCCTGTAGTTTGATTTAGTTACATTCCAACGTACCAATGTAAACGCCGCTATAAACTTTCTCATGTGCCATCCGGTATACGTCAAATTTGACATTATTCTTTTAAAAGTACCGAAATTTTGGTTTATGTAGATTATTTTGAAAAGGTTATTAGAAAAAGTTGTTTATAATGAGATTTTATGTCTATACAAATTCAATAAGTCAAAATTCGGATAAAAAATATTGGCAATTGTCCAAAAAAAAATATAACTTATAAAATAGTTCATATCCGAAACAAATACAAAATGAAGAGTAAATCCAAGTGGTACATTATCAAAAATTAAATATATTGTATACATTTAGATTCCTTTTACTTAATTTTACTCTTTTCGGCTTAGATAAATGGACAATCTTGGTGCAAATTTTATCTAACGTCGTAATTCCAAAACTCGATCCCCACTATTTAATTTATTCTCTCAAAAACCATTGTAGTTATTGAAATAAAACAAAAAATCAGTTTTATTATAATCAAATATTAATATTTTATTAGAATAACTGAAACAATAAACAATAACTACAAAATCTCCATTAACTACATATCTACACAACCGAAACAATAATTAATGACTACATATGATGCAGAAACCCAATATTTAAAGCAAATATAGAAACATAATTCAGAAATAAGAATTACATTTCAGTGTGCCGTCCATCTTGTTGACATCATTCCTTATATTTTGCTTGGATATTGAGACGATACCATCCCTAATTATAGTTTCCAAATGGCCTACATTCCGAAAAGGTCTTTTTTTGTAAACCATGTTTTTCAAATAACCCCACAAGAAAAAATCGAGTGGGGTTAAGTCGGACGACCGAGATGAAAATTGGTAATCTGAAAATAGGCGAATCCATTTCCCTCAAAATTTCCTATTTAAAAATTGGCTTAGTGTCATGGTACTATGAGTTGGTGCCCCATCTTGCTGGTACCATAAAAGTTGGCGATCTCGTAAATTAATTTCGTCAAGAGCATTGGATAGCTCGTTTTCTAAAAACTGTAGATACCTTTCTGAATTCATTTTTTTTCTAATTTTATTTTATTTATTTTTATTTTATTTTACAATACTAGCCCTACAGGTAAATAAAAACCCATCTACAAGGCAGGAAAGAGGTTGAAATACATAACTACTACTAATTTTACAAGCAGAAAAATTTACGTATATGACTTAAATAAAAAAAATTCCTGACTATCTTAAAACTATAGAAAAAAAACCAACTCTGAAACCAATAAATAATTACATAAAAACTAATATAAGTAGGTACATATGTATATAACAAAAAGTTCACCCAACTTAACCTAACCTAATTCTATACCTGATACAAAAATTAAGATGAGATAAATCAAACGCAGAAAAAGAAAGAAAGTCATAACAACATAAGGTCACACATGGCTCAATGTTCCAGTGAACGACATATGGCATTCTTTGTGGTATTAAAAATGTCAAAGTGTGCATCATGATTATAAAGACTACACATATTATAAATTGGAGAAAAATTAAGAAGATTTGTTCTTAGAGTAGCAAGATAGAATGTATTATGAGGTCTATTATTTAGACGGGGAACCAGTTCGAAATTAACTGAGGACTATCAATCTGATAATGAAGTAATTTATACAATGTCATAAGAGCAGAATATTTTCGGCGAGTTTGTAGGGAACAAATATTAAAACGTTGAAGCAGAACATCATGTGGGAAACCTTGAGGTGGGTATAGATGATCACATTTGAAACATAAGTATTTTAAAAAACGCGTACATGCTCTAAGTTATTAATATGTACAGGGTGGCGCATTTTGGATGCATTTACGGGGTTTCTCGGTAATTAGTAAAGATAGAAGGATGCGGTTTTCGCGACACCGTGCCATTTTTTTGTTAAACAAAAGATACCGTAAACACAATTTTCCTAGGCCTCTTCGTTTTTGAGCTACAGGGCGATTTTAAAAATGTTGAATTTTCGGGCACCCCTCGTATCTCAGCTACCTGATAACTTACAGAAAAGATAAACACGGGTACTTATAGTGCTTTTTACGTAGAATTCAGTGGCGTGCCCTAAATTTGTGCCAGAGATACTGTTTCTGAGATATGACCCAAACATATAATTTTTTAAATGGAACACCCTGTATTTTTTTCCGTCGCGAAATTGCTTTATTTTTTCCCATAAATATGATATATAACACTTAACATTTTCTATTTTTGAAAATGGTGAAAATTTAAAAAAAATGGCGAATTTAATGTTATATTCTTCAAGTTGGCTATGAATTTTATTTAAAAATTCGAAACAATACTCTATACAATGCTGTAGTAATGTATTACTTAAAAAAATATTATTATCATAATATGACCCTATGTTATTTTAATACACCGGCTTGCAAACAAACTAGGCTTGAAAGGGCATTATTAGATTAAAGTAGGCCTTGGAAACAAAAGTTAAACTTAATTGTTATTTGATTTTTTGACAGCTTTAAAAAAGCAGTGATTTAAAAAGTAAAAAAATGGCGTATGACAATCTTTATAAATTTAATATGTTTATGTGTGCTCTGTATAACTGCAGAATCTTCAGTTATATTGTGTTTGATGGTAATCTCACATCGGATCGATAGGATAGACATTTTACAAGAAAATCTTTTGGAAGAAACCCAAGACATCAATGACGTTTACTTCCAACAAGATGGAGCACCAAGCCACAATGCAAGGAGAGTGGGTGATCTTATAAACAGATATTGTCATGATAAGTGGATAGGCACCAGTGGTCCTGTTAGGTGGCCACCTGGGTCACCTGACTTGACGCCTTTAGATTTTTCCTACTGGCGTTTTATAAAAAATTAAATATATAGAATTAAAAGTAATAACGTTAATGAACTGCAAGTACGTTTTAGGAATAGTTTAAGGAAAGTAACGCGATTGCATTTATATAATACATTGCGAAGTGTCGAAAAACGTTGTAGGCGGTGTCTAGAAAATAACTGCTTGCACTTTGAAAATAAGAGGTAAGCGAATGTTGTTTTTGTTATACCTAATATACTTAATATAGCTATAATCAATAATTAATTAAATTCGAGTAATTCTTGATTTTTGTTTCTTTATCGACTATTAAATTTAAATAAAATTATTCATTTTATTTAAATAACTAGTTCTTATTATGTTATTTTTTCAATCAGTAAAATAAAGTGTATAGAGTATTGTTTCGAATTTTTAAATAAAATTCATAGCCAACTAGAAGAATATAACATTAAATTCGCCATTTTTTTAATTTTTATTATTTCCAAAAATAGAAAATGTTAAGTGTTATATATCATTTTTATGGGAAAAAATAAGGTAATTTAATGACGGAAAAAAATACAGGGTGTTCCATTTAAAAAATTATATGTTTGGGTCATATCTCAAAAACAGTATCTCCGGCAAAAATTTCAGGCACGCCACTGAATTCTACGTAAAAAGTACTATAAGCATCCGTTTTTATCTTTTCTGTAAGTTATCAAGTAGCTGAGATACGAGGGGTACCCGAAAATACAACATTTTTAAAATCGCCCTGTAGCTAAAAAACGAAGAGGCCTAGGAAAAGTGTGTTTACGGTATCTTTTGTTTAACAAAAAAATAGCCCGGTGTCGCGAAAACCGCATCCTTCTATCTTTTCTAATTTCCGAGAAACCCCGTAAATGCATCCAAAATGCGCCACCCTGTACATTATAACCTGGCGACCATACCACAGAAGCATATTCTAATCGTGATCGTGCATATGCAAAATATAATATTTTTATAGCATCTGCATTCCTGAAGTCTCCAGTGCTTCTACAAATAAATCCATATGATTTTGATGCTTCAGAGACTACTGTGTCAATATGATATGCAAAAGACAGTTTGGTATCAAATTGCACTCCCAAATCTTTAAAAGAATTTGTTCGTATTAATGTAGTCGTATTTAAAGCATAATTAAATAGCACTGGCTTCAATTTATTGGTAAATGTCATAACATTACTTTTAGCAACATTTAGTTTTAGACCATTATTTACACACCAATCATTTATCATATCAAGATTATACTGCAGCTTATGGCAATCTTCAGGATTTTTTATTTTGGTATATAATTTAATATCATCTGCATATAGCAAATAATCACAATCTAAATTATCACCAGTATCATTAATAAAAAAGTTAAGCAATAGGGGTCCAAGCACTGATCCTTGGGGAACGCCAGATATCACATCATAAGGGCTAGACTTTTCGCCATATAACTCAACATACTCCCTTCGACCACATAGATATGAGCGAAACAACTGAATAAAGGCATCAGAAAAACCAAATCTATCCAGTTTATCAAGAATTAAATTATGATCTAATTGATCAAAAGCTTTAGTAAAATCCAGATATATGACATCCATCTGGTCTCCATTGTCCATCGTTTCAGCAGTACTCTGAGTTATAGTTATAAGGTTTGGGCTCGTAGACCTTCCACTGAAAAATCCATGCTGTTGGGGAATAATATTATTTTTAGTCAACGGAAAAACTCTGCCGTGAGTTAAAAATTCAAAAACCCTGCAAAAATTGCAGATAATAGATATTGGTCTATAATTGCTTATATCGGATTTATTACCTTTTTTAAACACAGGACAAACCTTGGAGACTTTCCATAATGCAGGAATCGACGCCGAAAGAAGACAATTGTTGAACAATATATGTAAGGGCTTTACAAATACATGCCTACAGTCTTTAATAATAAATGCAGGAATAAGATCCGGCACTGTTGTGAATTTAGGTTTCAATTTGTTTAAAGCATTTAGTACTTCGCGTTCAGAGAAGCAAGAAATATTTATATTAACCGAGTTTTTTATGTTGTGATTAAATGTAGAATTTAAATTATTATTTAGGAAATATGTGCCCTTTATAGGAGTGCGATTATAAAACATATTTTTAGGAATATCTCGAGTATTTTTCTTACTCTTTACAAAGTTCCAAAATTTACTAGGATCGTTTATGACACTGTTTTCCACATTTGAAATGTATTGATAATAGGATCTTGAGATGTCTCTTTTACATTTACTGCGAAGCGATTTAAACGCATTTAGATCACCCATTCTTCCACACCTTCCAAATTTATTGTAATGACTATTTTTCAGTTTTAAATCCTTTATGATATTCGTTGAGAACCAAGGTGGAAATTTTCTCTTAGGTGTATTATGATATTTTGGTACAAAGCTATCCAACTCTTGTAAAATCATATCATAAAGATCCCAAACTGATGTTCCACAGATATTGTAGGTTCCATAGATGACCAATCCATACTCAAAAAGGCATTATACAGATCAGGAAGACTAGCTTTTATTATATTATACGCACTTTGCAATTTCAACAATGTCTTTCGTTTAAAATTCATTGAGTGGGAATATTTCAATGAAATGTGCAGAGCAGGATGATGAACATCTTCAGTTAACAAAGGATCTAATGATTTCTCCACCATGCAATTTTCATTATTATTTATAACCAGATCAAGTATTCTATTATTCGAGTTTTGTATATGGTTGCTTTGTTTACAGTTTAAAAAAATAATGAAATTTTGCAAAATTAAAATGTACTTGTCCTGAAAATTTGAATTATTATTGTTAATGTAATTAGGCAGATTAAAGTCACACATACAAATAGTATTACTAAAGATACATTCAAGGGATGTCAGACACTCAAACAGATTTTCGAACATTTCAGCATTTACAGGTGGAGGAAGATATACCGCAGCAATAAAAATAGAAGAGAAATCTAATACAATTTTAACAGCGACAATGTCTATGCCAGGTATGCCAGGCTTAAGGACAACATTTTGATTTACATTTATCTTAAGAACATTAAACCTTTTGTTTACAGCTATTAGGCAGCCCCCACCTCGTGATTTTCCAGTATTTAAAAAATCTCGATCGGCTCGAAAAACATTGTAATTAGTAAAAATCATCTCACCATCAGATATTGACGAATCAAGCCAGGTCTCGGTAAGCGCAATCAGATCATACCAACATGAAGAAGTGCTATTTAATAAATCTGCAGTCTGATAGTATACCAAAAAGCGCTTACTAAGTCCGGCACAATTTCGGTTGTTCGCAGGAGGCGGTATAGGTACGGGAGGGGTCAAAGCAGGATCAGAGTTCAGGTGGGTGAGATGGGCTGGTACGGTGGTAGTATCTTGACCTATAAAATTGTCGACTAATTGCTACTGGCCGAGAATATTTGCCCGAAGCTTTGCACACGCATTCTTGAAAACCGAGCAGGCCGATATATCCCAAGTAGCGTGATCCGATTTGACAATGTTGCCACGATTTTGAGAATTATGAAAAACACAGTTAGAACATTTTAAAGCAGAAGATTTACATTCTTTTACTGAGTGATTTTCGCTACATCTGGGACAAATCTGAGATGTATTACAATTTTTTGAGTGATTAAATTCATTACAGTTGAAGCAGCGATTTACTTCAACACCATCAAATACAGAGCACGCGTCATAGCCAACAAAAACAATGCCCACCTTTATAATCCTATCATATGTCGCTTTATCCAATTGAACAACAGCCTGAAAAACCTTATCGCTCTTTTTTGTCTTACAGATTTTTAAAACATTACATACAGATTCAGAAAAAAATACATCTTGGTTTATTTGTTTAATTAAACCCAAAAATTCAGAGCTATCATAATTTTCCCTAAAACCTACGATACGAACCCTGGGACTAATTCCGAGAAGCTCCTTGATCTCATAGGATTCAGATAACTTTTCTTGAGCCATCTCTCTAAACTTCTTATTTTCTTCCTGGCTTTTACAGCCTACTATAATGGAATCATTTTTAACCGGTTTTACCTTCGTTAATTGTAGGTTTAATTCCGATGGGTTGATTCGATGAGTTATATCTTCCTGGGTCTTTTCGATGGTCTGCGCTTGGTTTTTGGCTCCAACCAAAACAGCTGCTTGGGTGTTATTTTTTGCCATAACCGAATAGCTCGCTGGTTCAGCAGTCGATGTGACACTAAGAATCTTCTCAGTGATTACACCAACTAAATCAACTTTTAGTGAATCAAAAGCAGCAGTAACAGAAGCCAGGGATGCCTGTACGTGCTCATTTACTAAAAGTTTCAAACCTGAATTGTCGACAGAAATACATCTTGAAACACATTCCTCGCACTTCCAGGATAAACCTCTTACTTCAGAAATGAAATTGGCAACGTCGATAGATTTATGAACGCAATTGATATGCGAAGCATTCCTACATTCGCTGCAGGACAGTGCCCATAAAACTGCCCATAGGCATAAATACTTTTGGAGCTATGCCGAAAAACATAGCTACTTTCCTTGGATTGCCTGACCCGTCTAGCTATACAGGACATTGCTTTCGGCGATCATCTGCTTCGCTCTTAGCAGACTCAGGAGCAGATATTTTGACTCTCAAACGTCATGGGGGTTGGAAGTCGGCCACTGTAGCCGAGGGATATGTGGAAAACTCCGTGGAGAATAAACGAAAAACAGCCTTGAAGATACTAGGAGGAAAAGAGGATACTTCTACACAGCGTAATGAAGATGTTTTGACTATGAATACTTCGAGCGGAAGTTCAGTGTCCTCCTAACAATTTTCGTCGGAGATTAATTTAACTAACTGTACAAATTGCGTGGTAAACTTTTTTAAGCCATGATATCTTATATATCATATTATGTTGTATTATTGTGTTTGTAAAGTTCTAATAAAAATTATTTATATTCAGTTTTTGTCATTTTTTAATTACTTAAAAAAGACTTTTCGAAATATGTAAATCTTTTCAGAATTACTTTTCACACTAATGCGAAAAGTAAATTATTTTTCCCGCTAGTGCGAAAAGTAAATCACTTTTCACACGCTCGTAGAAAAAATATTTTAAAATATAACGTAAAAATATTAGGACCTGTCAATGCATAACGCTTTTGTTTTTCCATGGCCTACTAGCAATGAAAACGGGGCAACTTCGAGACGCGCCAACTACCTAGTGCTTAATAAGATTATTATGTTTTGTAGAGTTAAATATTAACATTTGACCGTATGAAAACTAACTTTTTAATTTTCCTTTAATAGTTACAATAGTTTTTGATACAATAAAATGAATTGTGGCAATAAGAGCTTTGCATTTCCGATATTAAATTAACTTTGCACCAAGGTTGTCCACTTAACTAAGTCGAAAATAATAAAATTAAGAAGAGTGGGTCTAAATTAACACAATAATTTTAGTTTTTAATGATGGACCACTTCAATTTACTCTTGAACTCATTTCGTTTCTGATATAAACTATTTTATTATGTTATTTGAGGAATATGGCCAAATCCGAATTTTGATTTAAAAATTTGTATAGCGACATAAAATCTCATTATAAACAACTTCTAATAAATGTTTTAAAACAATCAACATAATCCCCAATTTCGGCTCTTTTAAAAGAATAATGTAAAATTTGACGTGCTCTTCATGTCACGTCACAAAGTTCATCTTTCCAATTTTTAGTCGTTAGACAAGCAGGAACGATTGCCGTAGCAAAAATCATTAGAAATCACTTAATAAAAAGATTTCCCATACGGTGCGGACTTTTTGGTAGACACTGTATATATTATTTATAATTCTGCCATAAATCTTTCATCCTATCCTTTGAAGCCGTCCGATATAAGTGTCTTTAAAATAGTTTGGAACTTTTTGTCCTTCTGGAGGAAAGTTTTCAAATAACGTACGAAGTTAGCGACAAACTTTTAGTACAGGAACAGATTTTAGAGCAAATATACCATCTTAATCTTTAAAAAACAGCCCTGCGAAGGCTTGAACCGCTTTATATATACTTTGAAAAAGCTGTAAGAGCCGGAAAATTTTCTCAATTTTTGGGTATTTAAAGGAATGTTCACTATGTCTGTTATCGATTTAATGTTAATGCAAATGCATCAGAAAAGACAAAATAAAATGTATTGTGAGAGAACAGGTATTCGTTTGTAACTCAGACGAGGAAAAAAAGGACGCGTAACCGTGCTCCTAAAGTTGTTACCATCGGACACATTTCCGATGAACCAGTGGCGTAGCGCAATGTTTGTAATACATTTTTCCAATGTAATATAATTTTTGTTGTTTTATTTTTAAGAAATGTATCTATATAATCTCAATATATATTTTTGTGTATTTTTTCCACTTCTAGCTGGTAGTGATATTTATAAATAATATGGTGCGGTGTTTTAGAGTATACGTACCTAGTATACAAAACGAGTTATAACCACAGTGGTTGGTATACAATCATGTCCATCAGTTTTTTTTTATTTATATGCTCGGTATTTATATTCCTGATCCAATAAGCATTAGGCATACCGAGTTTTATTTGAAATAATGATTAATATGTTTGTAAAAGCCAAAATAATATGGGTATCATAAAATAGAAATTTACGGATACTTGTTTTTATTAATTATTATTACCTAATAAAACAATAGTCAAATCTATACCAACATTAAACATAAAAGATTCTACTAAAAATACAAATACGTAGATATATATAGATACATTACTTTTTACTCTCCTTTAAAAAGAATAAACTTAGTCAACTGGTTACCAATGGGATCTGATTTGTGGCATTTGATTTTCGCTATAAAATGTATACGAATGTCAAAATATATTGCATACAAATAGATTTTATTAAAAAAAAATGTGACTTGCTGAACTTTCTAGTACATGCTTTCCCAAATCTTCAAATAAGTTGCCGCTGAGAGATTCCGATATTATTCTATTAGACAACATTAGAATAAAATAATTCTTTTTATGCATATAATTTTTATACATAGGTAGGTATCGTTCAGCCTTCACACAGCCATTTTTATAACGTCGGCAGATGGATATGTAAGACCAGCATGGGTTTTCTGTAAAATTACTTATTTTAGCAAATTTAAATGGTTTCCTATTAATGCTGCACTGCAACTTTCACATTTAATAAATATATTTTATATACTTAGTGGTACAAATCCTCCAATATATATTTCAATTTGGGATGAGCACTATGACATTGTAATATCGTTAATAATGTACTCATGATCTTCCCAAATTGTATGTATTACAGCCATTTTTTGATCTGGAATTAAATTGTTAACACCAGGTGTTGTACTATTTATACATTCTTCTGGTTTTACATCAGTTTTGCTTGATGTGACTAAAACTGTAATTTGGCCCAATGGAACGTAATTACCTACACCACCCTCACTTACTTCACTTCTTACTAATAATTATTTATAACCCCCATAAATTGACGAGTTGTGGTGTTATTGTTCCCTCCACCTTTTAATCTTACAGATGCGAAAAATAGTTCAAGATGATCTTGACTTATTTTGTATAAAGGAAGATAAATTAATAAGTTTTGTTCTATCACTAAATCATGATATAAAATTAATGCGCTGTTTAACTAAACCATAATACCGAGAAAACCAGTTTTTCTTTTGGAGTTAATGATCAACTGCCCATCAAATAGAGTTAATATTGATATGTAGTCAATAGTAAAATTAATGAAATCACAAGTTTTTTCTAAATTTTTTTGCGCATGTTGCTTTTTTGAACCCTGGGGATACCAAAGATTTGACATATTAAGTCAAAGATGTTATTTTTAAAAAGCAAACAGTGCCCTCACAGCTCTGAAATTCATCTATTTGCCAAGTATTTGGGCAGTATTCTAATGAATCCGCAACAAACTCGCTAAGAAGTTGCACTTTAATTTTTTGTTTATAAAAGTTCACATGAGCTCTACGCAATTTATTACCAAGGTGCTAACCCTCGTTTTTTGCAATTTTAAAATAAAATCTATGTATTTCCAGTGAATTAATTTTCCATCCTCGTCTCTAAATATCTTCTTATTACCAAAAGCATTACGGATCAATTTCACCATATGAAAAGCTTCAAGGGAAAATTACATATTATCTTTTGTCTTGATATCAAGGTTAGATTACACATTTGGAAATTGAAATGAACAACTAAGTAAATTACCCATACTTATATTTGATGGTGCAGCATCACATGTACGAGATACCCCCCTTACGCCAGTTTATTTGGCCAATGTAATGTACTGTTTTACTATAGGTCATTTCCGCTGTCCATTTAAACCATTGGACAAAAAATTACCTACTGGAAGCTTCCATGTGCCATTAATAGCAACTATCATTAAAACAAAATCTCCTTTGGTCAATTCATTTGAATCGTCATCTATGTCAACCCCAAAATTAACGTACCCATGGAATGTTTTTGCATCTCATTCCAACTGGTGTCGAATAGACGTCTCATCAACGAACAGGGAACAAATTAATGGTTTATTTGATTTTTCTACATGTTTATGTAAGGTTTCAAATGCTTCACTTGTGAAACCCGGAGCTACGTTAATAGTTTGCATCTATTTTCCAACGGTTCTTGTATATCATAAACATGTATCAAATACAGTTCTAACATAATTGTAAGCTTTGGGAGAATTAAAGTTTAATGTTATTGCTAAGTTGCGTAACTCGGGTGAGCAGGTATTACTTTTAGTTAGCTTCCTTTCCAGCAACTGTTTATTCACACTACTCATATTTCTAAAATCATTGCTCTTTCATTGTCTATTAAACTATTTTGTTTTAAACTGAATATTAATGGCTTAAGAGAAACTTCTTTTCTTTTCTGTCTTTTTAAAAATTGGCACAACACTAATTTTCACGGTCTTCTCTTGACTGCATTAGACCTCTCGATAGAGTTGTCTCCGAAATAACTTTCTTCCTTGGTATATCTTCTTGGCTAGAAGTCTGAGTTGGGTAATTAGGTGTAGAAGGACTGGCTTCTGTACTCTCCAAACACCTTACTCGTTTTCTCGTTACCGTGTAAAAAAAAACAATTTTTATATAAATATTGGCCATTATCAAAAAATTAAAAATTTTAAATATTCTTTCCATAAATCTGCAAGGTGCCTTATTATATGTTAGTAGTGCTGTGCAATAAAATAACTATTATTATTACCTACTTTCTTAGGTTGCAGGTATTTTGGTAGCTGAGGAAAAATTGTCGGAATAGCTG
The DNA here is from genome assembly GCA_016904865.1 of Pissodes strobi. Lineage (NCBI taxonomy): Eukaryota > Metazoa > Arthropoda > Insecta > Coleoptera > Curculionidae > Pissodes > Pissodes strobi. The sequence continues at coordinate 610,003 of MU181989.1, forward strand.
CCTTGGAGCAAACGTACTTTTAAAACACCAACAGTTTGATAAACCAACATTCCTCAAAGTGTTTTGAGTAAAGCCTCATTTTTTGTAGGTTCCTAATCCTTAATTTTAGTATTATCTATACAGATTTTACGTAATGCCACATCTTTAGGAAAGCTGAAACAAAAATAAAATCTTCATGAAATAACCATAAATATTATCCTAGGTGAAAATGTCTTTATTTTCCGGAATAAATGCTGTATTTCGGAAATTTGTTAAAATCAATATTTTCGGAGAAACTTAAAAATCAGGTAAGTACGCCATTGATATATTAGCCATTCTCAACAAACCTAATATGTTTCATATGAAAAGCTGAAATGAAAAGTATTAAATATGTTATCAAGATATTTTAATTAGATAAATTACAGACTGTCCAATTGCATACTTAAATATATTTTCTCAGATATTACTCCTAATCACTTAGAAGCGACATAAACATATAAGCCTAATTGTCTACTATTGTTTGTTTACCCATGGAATGAAACTCCAGCCTCCTTTTTCTCCCTGCGATTTGGACAGTCGAGTCGTAAGCACAACAATTCACCATTATAAATAGATTAAAAATTAACCAAAATACATAAATTTTCAATCAAAACTTCACAAAACAAATATACACTGTTTTCTCTTTGTTTGCCCCGTATTTAATTGCGTCGACTAAAAACCGGTAACAATACGCAAGCGTAAGATCCTTTACAGCCATACGCCACTATGCTATATTAGCCGATTCTGATTGGTGTATTAACGTCACTTTCAGTTTATCTACGGTCCAGTCAATTTGTTCCACCATGTCTAGTTAGTCTAATGGTCAGATTCTGCGTTTGGAATGAAAACGTCCCCCGTTCAATCACCGTCTGGGCAAGACATGTTTTTCTTTCTTTTTTAAGGTTGTGTTTGTCCGTTTTTCTAATTTTCGGTTAGTTTCATTTAGTTTTGTTTGATTGCGCCCCGGAGCGAGCGAGGCGACCAGAGGGTCATGCGTGAAGAGTTAACAATACTCTAAAGTGTCGTTAGACCAATCAGAAGATGCTAATTTAGCATAGTGACGTAGTACTGTATAGGATTATATTATGCAGCGCAAAACAAGCCAGTGCACCGTATCCTTTCTCTTTCCTAATCTAAGGTTTGTAACATTAAAGCAACTGAATAAATAAGTTCCTATGTACAAGACCACACTATGGTGATGCATGGCTGTCAAACGCTGAACGCTGTTTGTGGCAAGCGAGGAGAGACTCCACATTTTCATAAGCACAGTAGTCAGTAAAAAAAATGGATAATTTTTTGATGGAATAACTGATTAATGGGAAGTTAGTAAGATGAATTGTACGGGGTGAAGTCAAAACAATGATAAATGAAGAGTGAAGGCTGTGTGCATGTACGAAATATACTAAATGAAACACTTTTTGTATTCCATTCTATTCATCCATCCATTCCATTTATTGTTAAATTATGTGAATCTTTTCTAAAAATGTAACTTGTAATTTAAATTTCGATGTGACCGTTATCGTTTGATGTAGTTTGTGCCTCTTCGTAGATATGTCTTTTTGTTCCACTGGCAAGTAACCCTGATGATGGCTCCGGCCGAAAGCGCTCTGTTACGCTAGATTAGAGGTTCCTTTGGATTAAAATTTTATGCAAAAAAAAATAAAATTATGCATGGAATACAAAGAGTGTTTCATCTAGTTAAATAAATGCGTGTGCATAGGGCGTAAGATGACGCGGTGTTAAACTGGCGTTCGAAGAAGCAATTATTTTGTAATATTGCAAAATATATTAATGTAAAGCTCCGGTCTTACTAAATCAAATGGGGAAAATGCAATGGGTGTTTAATTTTAATGTAATCTGTTTGGGTCAGCCTATAAAATATTTTCACTCCATAAAACTTTCTTATCTTTTAAGGTTAAGGCTTGTCGAAAGATTTTTGAGGTGCCTTGTTTTAGAAAGTACAAAAGATATCGATAATTATTTTTTGGAATGATACCATTATTTTGTTATAATTTTTAGGTATTGGTTCCCATTATTTTGGCATATGTATAGAGATTGGTGACGTTGCATTTGCCCTTGGGGTTAGGCTACGGGATAGTAATGTATATATACATACGTGAGTCAGCCTGGAGGACAAACTTTCGGTTCATTTACATTGTATTTTATGAGTCTAAGCAGTCTTATTATTATCCTTTGGGTCTCATTTGCTAATATCGACTACTTAATGCCGTAAATTTGAGCAGTGATTAATTGTGCTAGCAACTGTGCCGGAGACAAATTTTCTTTCCACTTATTTTCATCAGTGTACGACAATAAAGGCAAGTTTGATCCCATTGCAAAGGAAAGACTCGAAAAGTGATTCCAAGCATTACGACGGGCAGATTTGACCGAGAAGAAAATGAAATAAAACATTTTTTGTGCGGGGACTTTTAACGTTTGACTCCCTTTGATTTTGCAAAGCTTACTTTTTTACTGGAAAGGGAATGTCTTATAGAGGACTTTAAAACAATTTCCAAATAAAGACATTTTAGCTTCCAAAGTTGCGAAATATTGCATATATTGGTGATTCGGAGTTACACGAACTAAAGGATCTTGTGCCCTGGAAATATCTGAAAATTAGCGAAAAATACACATTGGAGATAGACCGAATGGTGAATAGTAGAGGTGAAAGTCCGAATATGAGCTATATTTTATATTTTTAATGTAATATGCCGATTTTTGAATACTAGCATCTATATTTATTGATAACTAAGTAATTGTAAGTGTATTTTATTAAATGTGCTTGGAGTATGAGCCACCCTATTAAATTGAAAAACTTTTAAGTGTAGAATGTTTTTATTAATGCAAAAATATTAAGAAACTATTTTCCAAAAATATTATATTAAAAAAGAACATTATCGGCAAAAATCGCAAACATATGCGCCGCGTCGGTATCGGCACAGGCTTCTTCTAGCAAAGACACATAAGGCATTGCACCCAAATTTCACCTCTCATCTCTTTAGAAAATAGGCCATCACAATAAATGCCAGACGCATTGTCGTTTTCGGGACGTGTTTCAAAGTCTTGCATTACATTATCCTCGTGATCTGAAATAAATTCTACTTGTTCCGCCTCATTTTCTGATGGTTCAATCACCTTTTATTTTGGGTTTTGGACAAGGCTTTGGGTCGGAACTTTCTTGGCATATTTTCCGCTTTACATTCTTTTATCAATAAGTTGTATTTTCTCAACTGCTCCCCCCAACATTTTTCTTTATACGGTGATGATGTTATATCGAATTTAGACTTTTTCCTTAATTAGTTGCTTTTTTCTTTAGACTTGAAATTGGAGAAATTTTAAATTTGCGACACGAAGTTTGATAAACCGGAAGAGCTACACGATATAATGGAACTATCTCTGGAACATCCAGGTCGAGGTTCAGTGATATTTTCGGAAATAAGGCTATCTCTGGAACATCCAGGTTCAGGTTCAGTGGTATTTTCGGAAATAGGACTGCAAATTGCTTAGAAATAAAATCTGCTTCTGAAAAAGTCGCTGGTTAAGGGGATAAATCCCTGTTACTTGGGATCCTTTAAGGGCAATCTGAGCGGTTTGGGATTCTAAAACTGTCTTTCTCAATAGTTCAGCTGTCTCAAACACTGTAACAGTTCGTTGATTAACTCTTACCAGTTCCTTATTTCCTCCCTATAGTAAACCTTAAATGGGCCCGTAAAAGTTTTATCAAGGGGTTGGAATTTCTGAGTCGAATGCGGTGGTAATTAAATTATCATTACATGATGTTCCCTTGTTAAACGAATAACATCTATGTTGCGCTTATGATTGTAGTGTCTATCCAACACTAACACAACAGAATCTTCTTTGGTTGGTTTAATAAAATGTATAAAGTGTTGGAACCACTGGGTAAATAGGTTCTGTGTATTTTTTCCGCTGGGATGGACTGCATAAATAGACCCTGGGGGAGCTCCACGCATTAATAAATCGTTTCTATTTCTCCTTGGGAAAATGAGCACAGGGGGGACAAATTGCCCAGCAGCACCCATACATGCCACAAATGTCAACAATGATCCACGTTCTGCAGATGTTATGGAAGCACTCTGTCGCTTACCTTTCCTACCAATCACCTGAGGTATTTTGCACAATAAAAAGGCCGGTTTCATCCACGTTGATAATTCGGTGTGGTTTATCGCATTCTGCTTCAAGATTGCCATAAGATTGTGTGGTATTTTCTCTATTAAATCCGAGCGCCCCCGCAAACAATGTTCCAGTTGATTTTCTTATGGAGAGTTCTTTATGGCGGCGTAAAAATGCGTCAAACCAATACCTAACAGTCTTAGGATGTGCTAAGACATTTTGTGCAGCTAAAGTGTATGTCATCATTCTAGTATCTCGCCTGGTTAGTCCATAAAACTTAGATTCCATTATTAAGATAAATCGTACAAATTCTTCTTAGTATTTCCCCGCAATTGTTTTTCTCCCAACTTCCTCTTAATTATCATCTTCTTTTGATAGCCTGTGCAAAGTAGATCTAGGTACCCGATACCTCCCAGCCGCTTCTCTACATGGCGAAGAATATTCTTTAATCGCATCTAATGCAAGAGCCATAGCGTTTAGATCCCATTGCTTCCTTAATTTTTTTGAGTTATACTTTTCAGTTGTTCGAGGCATTTTTTTTTATCTGAAAAAACAAAAACTTTATGTGCTTCGAACATGGGCCGGAGTCCATATTTCAAACATACCCAATAAGTTTTATGATATGTGTAGGTACTTGCTTGTACTTGTTCTAAAAGTTGTAGAGAAATGTGTTCATAAAATTATTTAGACTAACAAATTTACTGTAAACTTATAAAACGTGACTTTAAAATATGGCGCAACTACGGCACACATTCACAATTAGTTTACACTCGAACAAATGTACAGCTAAACGAATACGATCTATGTTGCGCGTAAGATTGTAGTGTCTATACAACACTAACACAACAGAATCTTCTTTGGTTGGTTTAACAAAATGTATAAAGTGTTGGAACCACTGGATAAATAGGTTCTGTTGATTCCATCCGCTGGGATGGACTGCATAATTAGACCATGGGGGAGCTCCACGCTTCAATAAATCGTTTCTATTTCTCCTTGGGAAAATGGGCACAGGGGGGACAAATTGCCCAGCAGCACCCATACATGCCACAAATGTCAACAACGATCCACGTTCTGCAGATGTTATGGAAGCAGTCTGTCGCTTACCTTTCCTACCAATCACTTGAGGTATTTCGCACAATAAAAAGGCCGGTTTAATCCACGTTGATATTTCGGTGTGGTTTATCGCATTCTGCTTCAAGATTGCCATAAGATTGTAAGGTATTTTCTCTATTAAATCCGAGCGCCCCGCAAACGATGTTCCAGTTGATTTTTTTATGAAGAGTTCTTTATGGCGGCGTAAAAATGCGTCAAACCAAGACCTAACAGCGATTTTTAAAAGGATGTGCTAAGACATTTTGTGCAGCTAAAGTGTATGCCATCATTCTAGTATCTCGCCTGGTTAGTCCATAAAACTTAGATTCCATTATTAAGACAAATCGTACAAGTTTTTCTTAGTATTTACCCACAATTGTTTTTCTCCCAACTTCCTCTTAATTATCATCTTCTTTTGATAGCCTGTGCAAAGTAGATCTAGGTACCCGATACCTCCCAGCCGCTTCTCTACAGTGCGAAGAATATTCTTTAATCGCATCTAATGCAAGAGCCATAGCATTTAGATCCCATTGCTTCCTTAATTTTTTTAAGTTATACTTTTCAGTTGTTCGAGGCATTTTTTTTTATCTCATAAACAAAAACTTTATGTGCTTCGGACATGGGCCGGAGTCCATATTTCAAACATAGGTACCCAAGTTTTAATATATGTGTAGGTACTTGCTTGTATTTGTTCTAAAAGTTGTAGAGAAATGTGTTCATAAAATTATTTAGACTAACAGATTTACTGTAAACTTATCAAATGTGACTTTAAAATATGGCGCAACTACGGCACACACTCACAATTAGTTTACACTCGAACAAATGTACGGCGACCACGTTTTTATCAAATTCTTTGTGCTACCATGCGCCGCTCGCCGCCTCGTTTTCAGAGAGTGAACATAAAAAAGTTTGGTAGGAGTTTATAGTTAGGTTTCTAGCTTGTTATTGAGAGATGGCGGTGCATATATAGCAAGATTTTTATTGGGCCCATATTTCACACACGGCCCACATCCAGACCTTCTCCTCTATCATTTTAAACCATTTTACAAATAGCCACTTCATTCATTGCCATCCGCTCTCTCCGGGAATGTGAGGAATCAAAACTAACCCAAAATTGTCCCTAATTTTCTTCTAATTCAGAACTTGTTACAAAAAATATCTTATTTGTTGTTATCTTTACTGCTTTTCATTCAAAAGTGCTTATCATATATTTTAAAATTTGGAGATACTTTAATTGCACTAGAGATCAAACTGAATCAGAGAATCAATAATTACTAACTGGAAATATGAACTGAAGAGGTTTTCGCAAGACGAGAAGATCTCTTGGCTCTGGCTCTAACCCATTATTCTAGAAAATGAAATTACGGCCACCGACCGTCTCAATAAATCTAGCAGCATTGAGTCATCTCGGAAATTTACGTATGGTTTACCGTGACAAATGAGATTAAAAAGTACATCTATTGGACTGTAAAATAATATTTTGGTTAATCACAGGCTTTCGCCTTCTAAATTTTTCCGGTTAATATCTTAAATATAATTAACAATTATTGTTTCTCAGCAATACGAAACTCGTTAGTAGTCCGGTGCTGTAAATTGGTCTAAATTCTGAAAATTTTCTGGATTTTTTTTCAGTTAAAATGTGGCTCATATAAAAATATGTGTGGTTTAAAGGACTTTATATGCTTTTCTAGTGAGGACTGGGAGGTCGTCAGAACCGTTTGTTTAAAATACTTCATTGACGACTTTCATGACAAGATACATTTATAAATACCTCTATTTCTATTTATATTATCTGCTACTTCGATTAGATATTATTTGAAATATCAAAAAAATACCTAAATTACCAAAGTTTTTTCTTAATTAGAACTAATAAATAATGTATCGGAGTTTTTATTACAATTATTTTACTTCCTTGCCAATGTTAGACCAGAAGTTTTGATACCGCACACCTAATTTTAGTCTTATTGTTAAATATTCTCATAAGTTTGCGTATAAATTAGAAGTTGAAATATTATTTTTGAGCAGTAGAATATTAATTTCCAGTTTATTTTGTTTATTTTTTATTACGTAGACAAACCAACATCTGCCCACATACACCGCTTGTCGAGTTCCACGAGATCTTCCTTACGTGTGCGCACCTTAGACATAAAAAAACCATTGAAGGAAAGAGTGCCCGAATAACTGTCCCTTCTCTTATTCGTATGCATATGATAACCAATTTTGAAGATATATACACTCAATATCCACAAATATTTAGGAGCGTTAAATTTAAATAAGGGTAAAATGTAAATTTCTCTTTACATATAACTAGCGCAAATACCAGAAAATGATGACTACGTAAGGAAAGACATCTCAGTAAATTGCCAAAATTTAATTAAATGGGCTCAAAACAAAGTTGAAAATCTTGCTTTATGCTACACTTGGGGTTATCGCGGCCAGCGTCGGAAATTCCTGACAGGAAACACTTATAAAACTATTAGTCAAATTGCTCCCACAGGTTCGGCTACAAGTACTTCCAACATTCCTCAACTCGCTTCTTGGAAAGTCATTAGCGCCAGGGCATGACTGCAATGTGTAATATGGAGCAAAGCCTGTCAATGCCGTTTTGGTCCGTTGCCAGTGCTTCTTACTTTTCGGCCTTCAGTTGCCAGGATTTTATGGAGTAGGCATTCAAGCGTGTTTTAACAAATTCAGCATGTAAGTAATGTTTTGAAACATAGATTTTTAGTTTTAAATATAAAAAGTTACCTGATATGAATATTTTTCTAAAAAAGATCGGCTAAACGGCTTGATCCACTTTTGACAAGAAAAATATATTCTGAAATAATTTAAGCTTCTAGTTGTAAGCTCACAAGCTTCCCAAGCCTTACAGATAATCGCATTCTCATTAGCATGTTAATATAAAGTAACTAACAAGTAAGAGTAACTTAAGATAAGACAGTGTTGTTATTTTATTTTGACTTCAGTTCAATATTTCTTTTATTATCAGGATTGAAAGAAAATGTTAAGTCATTAATGACAACAAATTAAAATTATTTAGGTAAACCCAAGAAGTTATCTCAAACTAAATTTAGTTTCTGTTCTTGAGCTGACCGAAATATCATCAACATATATATATTTGAAATCAGAAAACAAGATCTTCATTTTTGGCGCATAATATACAGGATGTTCCATTTAAAAAAGTTGAAGTTGCCAATATTTTTCCATTTTTTGATGCGATTTCAAAAAAAAAATATGGAAAAAACCTATAATTTGTACGTAAAAATGTTTCTATCTTCAAAAATAAAGGCTCCAGGAGCCACGTAAATATAATCAAAGACCCTGTACTTCAGAGGATAAGCACATTCGGGGCCGAGAATGTGTACGTTTTCTTCTAAAGTACACAATATGCTATAGCGTAAAATCACGGCAACCTTTCGCATAATTTATTATTAGCGTACAAAATAACTCCAGTATAAAAAATGAGGAATATTGTAAACGATTAGTTTTTAGTAACACGTTTTATTTCGCCAATACACCCTCGCCAGTACAGTTATCATAATTACATAACGCCATGAGTCGACTCTGCTATCGTACAATAACTATATCTACGCCTTATTTCTAATCTATCTATATACTCCGTATTGTATAACACCGATTCGATTCTACTGCTGCGCCATTCGTTTCCCAGGGTTGTCACGTCCTCGCCTATTTGAACGTCGCACGTCGCCTCTCCAAAATTTGCTTGTTACAATATATTTTCAATCGTTAGGTGATGGGGATAGAAATATGACCATGCGATAAGCCGCCTGTCCAGTCTTATTTTATACAGTATTTATAAATTTTTCATTTCATTGTGTTGATTTGAGCTGCATGATTTAAAGAATTACTTTTAATATACTATACGCCAAATCGCTGAAAGGTAAATTTAGAAGTTATTAGGGAGGGAATGCTTTAAGTTACGCATTTTAGTGTTCAGGTAGAATGTGAATTTAATTACAAAAATTAATATCAATTATCCTTATTCTATACCGTGATGAATATTAGATATTCGGAGTTCCAAAACCACATTGTTTCAGCTAGTTATCATTAGCCATTCGGCGAACTAACAGAAATCCTTTAAATATGAAATAATTTTAAAATAATATTATTATATATTTAGAATAAATTTGATCGCATAATACTCTTCTAGTTTATTTTGTTTTTTTTTTTCAGAGATAAATTACATGTTTTGCACAAATATGTTTTATTACATCTATTGGGTGTTATGGATGGAGCTTAAAATGGCATTTATATAATTTTGGAAATAAGCCTTATAAGGGATTTATTATGGGCATTTATACATTATTTTATTTAATGTAATTATTCCATTTACAATATTTAGAAATATTCTGAAATCCAATAATATTTTTGCCTCACAAAATTAATTCTTTTCAAATGAAAAAAAAAAGTTAAATATATCCGTGAAATCCTTTTCTATATTATCGTGTTAGTTCATAAACGATTTCTTAGGCAACATGAGTAGAATATAGCCACTAGTTTCGCCAGAGCACGTCTTTGTATGAATATTTCCCTCATGTATAAAAAAAATCCCATTAGAGGAGTGCAATTATCGGAAAATTATAGCGAATATTTCCCTCATGTATAAAAAATCCCATTAGAGAAGTGCAATTCTCGGAAAATTACAGCGATAATTGCACTGTAGAAACCGAAAGAGCACAGCGATAATTGCATCGTACGTATCTATGGTAATTCCATTGTAAACTTACGATGACAGCGACAATTTATAAATAACGTCAATGTCAAGTGAATATATATTATTAAAAATGTCTTGTTTCGGATTAAAAAAAAATCGTACTTTTGCGTCTCTTTGCTTTGTTTACAGTTACATGTACGCTCCTGTTCTGTATTAAAAAGGAATAATAATGTATTTTTTAAACCATGTCCTTATTCGAGAAATATTCCCCCGAATTACACTCGTGCATCAAAATAACCAGATAATTTTGCATTCGACCATGTTGTCTTAGAAAAACTGCATTCGGTCATTTTCATATTTTGGTGTCGGGCTCTTTCTCCAAAATATTTGGTGTCGGGCTCTTTCTCCAAAATATGGAAATGAACTCATGCATGACATGCTGTCATGCAAAATTATCGGTAATTTTGATGCACTTGTGCAATTATTTCCGATAATTGCACTGTAGAACGGAAAGAGAATGGCGATAATTGCATTGTTTGTATCTATGGTAATTCCGTTGTAAACTTAGGATGACAGCGACAATTTATAAATAAAGTAAAGTCAAAATATTTTATTAAAAATGTCTCGTTTCGGATAAAAAAAAATCATATTTTTGCGTCTCCTTATTTTGTTTACAGTTGCATGTACGTTTTTGTATTAAAAAAGAATATAAATGTATTTTTTAAAACCTGTCCTTATTCGGGAAATATTTCCCCGAATTACACTCGTGCATCAAAATAACCAGATAATTTTGCATTCGAGCTTATTGTCTTAGAAAAACTGCATTCGGTCATTTTCATATTTTGGAAAAAGAAAAATATGAAAATAACTCATGCAGTTTTCAGACCACACGCAGTCATGCAAAATTATCGGCAGTTTTGATGCATTTGTGTAATTACTTCCGATAAGTAGTGGCGCATCAAAATTTGTTGAATTTATCATTTTGTAATATGCAGGTTTAAATTTCACTTAAATATTGCATATATTTCTCATGAAGACATTCTTATTGCAAATTCGAGTAGACTTGTGCAACGCTTTTTTTTAGCTTCTATTTTTTTGATTTACTTTCATCTCAGATTAGGAAAAACTGAGTGCGAGAATTTAGGCCCTAGCTCAAATGTAGGGAGTATAGGGGGCCAATTTATTTTTAATTTTTTTAAAGGTGTAAGATCTTGTCCGAAACTCGTTTTGGCGGAAGCTTTGCAATACGAAAAAAAAAGAAAACGCCAATAATAAAACCAGAAATTAAATCAATCAAAAGCCAGAACGATAAAATTACCAAGTCTGAATAATTTAATTTAACTATACTTACCATTTTGGAACACTAAAAGGAAATAAAACATGCAGATAGATTAGTAGAACGACTGCTTTATTCCCAAAATATGGAAAGGCTGGTTTATTTTGTTACAGCGATTAAACTTTAACTTCAAGTTAAAATAAGGTAAACATTATAATACTGTGGTACCCAAGGTACTCGGTCTCTCTTAGAATTATCTGACGGTAGCAACTATGCTTAAGGACAGAAGGTGAGAAATTTACTCATTGCTAGATATTTACTCCAAATACCATTGACAATAAACTAAAAGATTCACTCTAAGCCTCGCCCCCAGCATTTTCTGCTTGCCCTGTCGCGAAACCTGGTGAAATGCTGGTTAATCGCTCAGGCCTCGTGCCACACATTACCCTTATATCTAGCCGTTTCGTGGAAGTGTGGCGTCTCGCCTTTGCAAGCGCTACATCAAAAGTGCCGACTGAGAATGGACCTTCTAGTCTCTCGTTGATGTTCGTTGCCTAGGCGCAGTAAGTATTAAACACTTACAAAAATAAATTATTTTGTCAGTTTAATAAAATAAATGTTATGTTTATTAGTAGAGAATCTAACCAATAATAAAATAGTTAACCATACGCGGTATATAAAATAAATCACTTGTTATGTTACAAGTATCATTACCAATAACTGCGAGTGGTAGAACTAAAAAAAATAATTCAAACAAACTATAAAAATAAGCAATTTCTAAATTACCCAATACATAATCATATTTCATCTATCCTTTTTGAGTCCATTAAGACGTAATATCAACCAGTATTATTTGGTTACAACTCATGAAATTGAAAATAGTATACTCTATACCGTTAGTTTGAGTTAGTGAAGAAACCAATTACGATTTAAAAAAAAAACGCATCAGAAAGTTTGTACCTTCTGTACCTTCCGTTCTTTTTCACCTGCCGATCCATCCATAGACGCGTTTCGCCGTATAACGGCTCGTCAGTATGGCTATAGGGTCAGCAGATGAGATAACGGTACGTGAGGCTTTAAACAAACCCAGTGAAATTCAAACCAGTAGTGTGTTGTACCCGGCTACGACACACTACTGGTTTATAAAAAAAAACGTTAGACTTTCCTTAAGTTAAAGTGAAACAAATCTAATGTTAAAGTATCAATGAAAAAAACAACTGCGAAAAAGCAAAATAAGTCTTGAACTCTGGCTCGTTCAGAGAAGTATATCTTGCTTAAATAAGAATTATATGTTGGCTATAAACCCGCTATAAATTACCCGGTGATTAAAATAAATACACAAAAAATTGCTTATCTGTACTACGCAGTTTGACCTGTTAACCTGATCAAAAGAGACTCAGCTATCCAGGAAACTCCCAGAAGGAAACACCTACATGACCGATGAAGGCAAAGAGCTTCTTCGGTGGAAGAAGAGCTATATATGGGACTTCTTCGATGGAAGAAGGACTCTTCACGCAATAAATTAACCTTGTAAAATATCAACAAGTTGAAGGTTTTTGCTTAAAAACCCAAAGCAAGAAAAATTTATAGACAAAGAAAATAAAACACGAAAAAAAGGAAATCAATATTTTACCTGTTAAGGATTTTTTGTATCTGCTTTAACGTTAAAATCAGCTAGGTCGTTTCAAAAAGATGGTGGACATAGACCTCTGCAAGGAAAATTAAAGAAAAATAATTGTAACCACAAATCGCAATTACGAAACAGAACCTAGGACCAAACAAGCAATACAATAATAATGTAAGTTCATGTACTGTCTAAGGCTCTCAACGGACTCTATACAAGATAAGGTATTTCAGGCAAAATTTTTCTACATAGATATGACACTGCTGTACGCAATGACCGACTTTTTAAGAGTGACCTTGTTTACACCCTCACTATTGTTCAGAGAATAACGAAAATGACGAGTGTGAGTTTTTTGACAGCTCGGGGGACGCCATGGCATCTGCATTGTGTGATAAACCTCAGTGTATACGAAATAAAATTGGGCAAGAAGCTAGTATCCGTGAAATAAATCTATTGAACCAAAACATACAGCATATGGAAAAACGTTTAGAGTCCCAGGAATTAATTATTAATCTACTTCAAGAACTTAAGGGTAAAATTCCCGACAAGTCAACTGCGTCGGTGCTAAATCATAGAGATATACAACCAGTTAAACATGACCATTTTCAACAGAAAAAGAAGATTGAATTGCTTGAAAACGAAGCAAACCAAAAAAATGGACCTGCAAACAATGATACGGATAACAATGATCGCCAAGGACGGTCAATAAATAATTCAGTAGTAGTGGGAACCGCGGTAACCGATGCATTATCGGCCGGTATTTCAAACACGGTTTGTTTACATGTAAGCAATTTAAATTCCGAAACAACTGAAGAAAATTTCACGGGTTATGTTAAAAAAATCTTAAAAGAACGTCCTTTTAATGCACAAAAGTTAAATTCAAACGGTTTGAGTTGTTCGTTTAAGTTGACTGTTCCTAGCGAATGCAAAGAATCGGTTTTGGATGCATATCTCTGGCCTAGAGAAGTAAAAATTCAAAACTTTCGTTTCAAACCGCGACAACAATTTCAAAGTAAAAACAACTACTTCTTTAAAAACCGACAAAGATTCCCCCAAAACCGTAAACCCTTTAACAGACTATAAACATAATCCTAATAAAAATAAATATCGTTCGACCACACTAAACGAAGTATCGTTAACAATAGTGCATCAGAATGTGAGATGTTTAAGTAATAGTGTGGATAAGGTGGAAAAATTAGCCAACAGCTGTGCGACAGATATTTTAGCATTGACAGAGCATTGGTTGAGTGCAGATCAAATACAAGTAACAGGTATTTTAAACTATAATCTCGTTTCATGGTTCTCTCGGGAAGCAGGTCATCATGGGGGTAGCGCCCTTTATGTTAAGGATGGCATATCTTGTGTATCAAGGTTAGATATTATAAATTTTTCTCAGATAAACACTATAGAATGCTCCGCAGGAGAATTAAATACAAATAGTAGGAAAGTCGTGGTAGTGGTCATTTATAGGCCTCCTTCGGGGGACTATAAATATTTTTTAACTATTTTAAACAGCATTTGCGGAAAAATTCACAGTGAAAATGCTTACATTGTGTTGCTGGGAGATTTGAATATTGACCTAATGGAAAATAATCACAATAGTAATCTCTTAAAAAATGTACTACTTTCTTATAATATGAAGCCCCTTATTGAACAACCAACTAGGATAACTGTCACTTCTAAGACATGCTTAGATAATATTTATATTGATAAATCAATTAGTGCAAGTGCTAATATAACAGACTATTTTATCTCTGACCATTGTGCACAAATAGGGAGACTGGTATTGAATTCTTATTCAAAGGCTAAAGCATCATATAAGCGTCATTTCTGTGATGAAAATGTATCACAATTTATAGCGTTACTAAATGGGGAAGATTGGAGATCAGTGTATTCGAATGCAGATGTAGATTCCAAGTGGGAAGCTTTCAATAATTTATTTATGTACTATTTCAATTTATGTTTTCCGCTAAAATTGACCCACGGTCGCAATTTCAAACAATTTGAGCACATCCATTCTCCTGAATTTCAATCTTTAAAAAATAGGCTACATATTTTTAATGTTCTGTCTCACCATTACCCACAATATAAAAAAATATATTTCGATCTAAAAAAAGAGTACGAAAAAGAAATTAAACAAAACAAGAGTTATTATTTTGCCAGAAAACTATCTTTGGCAGATAATAAAAATAGAGTAGCCTGGAATATTGTTAACAATCTAACAAATAATAAAAATCACAGCACTCCAGTCCTTCCCGACGGTAATCTTCAAGAGGTTGCTGGTAACTTTAATTCACTGTTTGTCGATTGTGCAAAAAATATTGTAAATAAAAATAGTACATTTGTACCAGGAACAAACTGTCATGCTTTGTTGGGAAATAGGCCGGAATCTATGTTTTTGAGTCCCGTTACAGAAATTGAAATATTAAATATTGTTAAAAGTTTCAAAAACAAAAACTGTGCAGGAGAAGACGAAATCCCACTCTCTTTATTAAAAAAATGTATTTATGTTATAACAAAACCACTTAACGACATTTTAAATTGTTCTCTTTCAGAGGGGATGTACCCCAGTACTTTGTAGAATGCTTACGTGATTCCCCTATATAAGAAAGGGGACCGTAATAGCCTGGAAAATTACCGCCCGGTTAGCATTTTGCTTTCGTTTTCGAAAATATTCGAAAAGATTTTTTACGACCGACTTAAAAAATATTTTATATCTAACGGCCTGTTTTCAAACTTCCAGCATGGTTTCGTGGAAAACCGATCTGTTAACACAGCCATTTTTGAGTTCGTGAGGGGTACGCTGGAGGCCTTGGAGGTTGCATGCGGTCTTTTTCTGGACCTCTCCAAGGCCTTCGACTGTCTTTCTCACACCGATTTGTTAAACAAGTTGTTCAGGTATGGCGTAAGAGGGCCCGCATTGTCGTGGATAAAAACATATTTTTCAAATAGAACTCAGACGGTGGTCATCAGAAATAATAATTCTAAATTTATATCTGAAAAACTACTAGTAAAACTAGGTGTCCCACAGGGAAGTATACTTGGACCACTCCTCTTTATTGTTTACTTAAATGACCTGCCTTCTGCTGTTTTTAATAGTTTAACAACTATTGTGAACTACGCTGATGACACAAACCTATTAATTAAGAATAAAAATATCAACACATTATTGCGTCATTCAAATGAACAGTTCTTATTATTAAAAAAATGGTTTCACGACAATGGGCTTATCTTGAATCTTGAATACAGAAAAAACGCAGTGCATTATCTTTAAGACTTCTCGAAATATGAAGGATGTTCCTGATACTATCAAGATAGAAAGTTCTGAGATTGTTATTTCAGACTCATGCAAATTTCTGGGTTTGTATATAGATGGAAATTTTAAGTGGGATTGCCATATTGACTCCCTCTGTAAAAGACTAGCAACGGCATGCTATATGCTAAGAATAACAATTAGATATTTAAGCTACGACATTGGCCGTATGGTTTACCACAGTTCTTTTCTATCTCTATTGAGATATGGTATAATATTTTGGGGCCAAGCTTCAAATATATCTCGAGTATTTTTATATCAAAAAAAAGCCTTGAGAATTTTATTAAATTTGGATTACACTCAATCATGTCGTGGTGTATTTAGAACACAAAAACTTTTAACGGCATCCGGAAATTATATTTATGAGTGCATTGTGTTTTTCAAAAAACATCCCGAAAATTTCCATCATTTAAAGAGAGACCATGCTTATTGTACAAGAGGTAAATTGTTAGATTATAACTTTCCAAAACATTCATTAACCTTGACAGAAAAGAGTTGTCATTATGCAGCTGTCACCTTTTATAACAATTTGCCATCTAAAATTAAAAACATAAATAATATTTCACAATTTAAAAAATACCTATTTGAGTACTTAAATGGCATTGAACCCTACACCATTCAGGAATACCTGGACTTTAATGATAATGTCAATGGGGGCTCTATATTGTGTGTCTAGATTTGTGGTTTTTTTATTGTGTAATGTGTCTAGATTTGTGCTTTTTTTATTGTGTAATTTGTTTTTTATTATATTTTTATTATTTTATATATATCTTTGACGTATTTCAAACTTTGTAACCTTACAAATTTGTTTTGAAATAAATGCTTATCTATCTATCTATCTATCTATCTATTGAAAGTGCGAAAATAAAGCTGCGCGCAACCACGGCACAGAAGATTCTTTTTCTATGTCTATCCATCCAATCACACATGAGCTACATGCTATATATTACACACACACGGCTTTTTTGTCGATGTTTGCAGCAATTGTCCAAAGACGTAACACATCTTACCTAATTTAAACAAATTACCTGACTATGAAAAAAATAGGTACATAATTACTTTTTCCATTATTTCACTTACATGTATCACGCAAGTAGCTCATGATTACCGTAGCTCATTAACTAGTAGGATACCAATGTTCTGTTGAATTCAGTATCGCTTTTCACACAATCTGTTCCACGAGCAGCAGTGTGGATGGAGCAGTTATCCCGATGGAAGACGAACCTTCGGATACGCAGAGCGGGTGTTTGGAACCAAGAGATTCTCTAAGATGTTCAAGTATTTTTCAGTGTTGAACCTGCCGTCTACTCTCATGCTGCCCAACCAGCTCCCATGAAATCCCAAACATTGACAGAAAATCTTGCGGACTTTTCAATTTAATGAGTGTAATTTTCTTCATATCCAGACCTCGGTGACCTGTATAATGTTAAACCGCAATCATAGAATGATTGAAAGCTTTTTCATCAGAGGAAACTACTCTTTGCCAAAAATTTACTTCCGCAACAAGATATTCTAGACAACAACCAATTGCTTGTTCTTTGTTAAAATATTAACGTTACTAATCAGTAAGGAAAGGTTTCTTCGCTGCAGAACGATTTCTTAGATTAGAGGGATATTTAACTCTCCTCCGCTATACTGGCAGAAACTGGAAACCCTGTATTGTTTCTCGCGTCAGAAGCGCTTCGGAAAGGATGTTCTACAAGGTAATGGATTAAATTTTTGTTCTGTTCCTCAGTAGTCCTCATTGAGGTCCCACTACTTGCCCTTCATTCGACTCTCCGTGTCGCACGCCATTTCACATAAACCTTATGCACCGTACTTTTCGGTTCACCAACTGTCATAGTCACCCTTCTTACTCACAAACCCTCTTCAAACTAAGTAATTATTTTAGTTTTCTCGACAACGGATAATTGTGGCATATTATTATTTGGCCTGTTAAGTTTGACAAACCCCATTATTGCCGCAGGTATATGCTAGGTCCAATCGCTCGTTTTACTAATGCACTTGACTCTATATTGTCTAAGAATAAGCGACCTATGGTCATAAAAACGAATATCCACAAATCTCAGTTGGATAACACCGTTGTTCCTGATGCATCACCCTAGCCGGTATGTAGAGAGTACCAACAAAATGCGACTTTCTATGACAATTGACACGAGTCCCGAAGTGTCAGAGTCACGAGAATAAATAAACTAAAATGCTTCATTTTTATAAAACAAGCACAGTTGTAATCTTCATCAATATTACTGGAGGACAACGAAACAAAGGGATATTTACCAAAACAAATACTTAGATCTCACTACCGAATGTGTAAGTAAATTATTCTACCCCTGATTAACTAGAGAACAATCATAATGCTGTGTATTATGACAGATATGATATCGTTCTTAAGTGTGCCTTATAAATTGCATTATTAATGTAATTTCGAGGAGAATAATTAACCACAGATTTAGAATATACAAAAGAACTGCTGTGGAAGTTTTAAATATGATATATACTAATATTAAAGATCTGACACTAATAAGTAATTTGTACACATTCTCGTATTTTTATTACAGGTATGTATTATTGTTTTATATATTTTATTATTAATTAGTTCTTAGTGCTTTGCCTATCAGATAAGTTAGTTAGGATATCTAGGCCACATTAAAAAGGAGATGAACGTGTTTAAAAATTGACGAAAAAACACGTGCTCCATGGGTTATCAGAGCTGTTGATTGGATTCATATCAGATTGGCAGCTTTTGAAATCCAAACCGCTAGACATCAATAGCGCATCAAAGAATTTTTTATCAAATTTTAAAAAACGATATTTTAATTGGGACATAAAATATCAAGATGTAATTTTCGGGTAATAATTTTGAGCCAAAGCTCGTCATATGATAACATGATTAATGCAGTATGGCCAAATTAATTTAGTGTTTGTTTCTGCTTTATAAAATTACAATTTTATTTTAGCTAATTGAGAATACTCCTCAGCAAGCTAGTGCAAAATTTTGCCACAGTAGTCTGTTTTATCTGATCCTTCTATGTTTCAAAGCTCCATCTCTAGGTTTTACTAATTATGGGGCATTAATTTTTCTCTTCACCTACGAAATGATTATCAGATGTTCAACAGAAGTAAATGTGTAATATAGGAGTCGTATCTAAACTGCCATAATAATAATTGTTAAAAGTGTGTTCAATCGGATGTAAATAATTCTAAATTTTAATTTTTAATTAAAAGCTCTGTCGAATGTGTTATTTACTGTTCTTAAATGAATTCTGCAAAAAATCTTTTTTAGCTTTATCTGCATCTATTTTTTTGCAACGCTTCCATTAATGCTGATAGATTATTTTTTTTCTTTTGCTATTTTTCCAACCAATCTTTTTTAAATTTTATTTTTTTTATAAAGATTTTCACACTCGCAGTTAAATTTTGCAGCAACTCGATTCCAATTTTGGGTAGCTGTTTTGTTATATTTGCAATTAGACACATTTCAACTATTGATTACCGTATTTAACTCTAATTAATAGTTTTACTGGCAGTCATTACAGTTGCCTCAGCAATTATGTGTTAACAATTATTAGCGCCCTTAGGCAGATACCACCTGCTACTATTTTAGGAACTAGTTCAGTCCATATTAAATACCTAATTAGACCTATAACTAGTAAAATATATCTATTTTAAATACTGCAAATTAAACGGAATTCGTGAAAGGCGGACATTTTGAGGACCTATTAAAATAGTCAAACCAAATATCCAATAATTTTATTTATAAAGGACACAAAATTTAAATAAAATATTAAAATCAGAGGAAATTAATTTCAATGATACAATTTCCAACACGATGGACAAAGACTTTTTTAGTCGTGTGCACTTGAATATATTCTGATATAAATATATAATATTAACTATATTTATTTTCTGAAATAAATATAAATATGGAAGGATGAATAGTAATTTTATCTCTATTAAGAGCCTTACAACACAGGTTTATTCACAATACCGAAATAGAATTTTCCCAGGCGACACGCATTTCGCTAACCATGTTAGCTGCATAAGAAGATGTTTAAAACTAAACTTAAAAATCTACCTAACCCTATTTTATACTTATAGTCCGAGAGACGACCATCATAAAAGTGTAGTGTCTGAACTGTCGGGATTTTGCATGATAAAAAATATTGTTTAGTTGGGTCGAATAAGAAACCGTTGGTCGGCCGAGGCTGGCCTTGTTCAGTAATTAATTATACAGTCTTTTACAAAAAGTTCGCATCATATGGGAAACTTTTATTATTGATTTCACAGAAAATTCTAATCTTGACAAAAGTTGATGCTTAGAAAAAAACTAATTTTGGCTATGCTAAATTAAGGATAAGTTATACAGGGTACTTAAAAAATACAAAAATTAAGGTTAAAAAAACAAAAATTTTGGAATATCGGAAAACCTTCTACAGAAAAAATTAAGCTTTTGTTAAGATAAAAATAAAAGTCAAATACTATTTATTCCAAAAGTACATCGTTGCAGAAAAAATAAGAAAAAATTAAGAAAAAGAGGTTTTTTTTCAATAATTGTCATGAATTTTCTCAGCAACAGTGCACTTTTGGACCATTATTTTTCCTGTAGAAGATTTTTCGAAATTCCAAAATTTTTATTTTTTTAAATTCAATTTTTGTATTTTTTAAGTACCCTGTGTAACATCTTTAATTTAG
>MU181989.1:645823-660992 GCA_016904865.1 Pissodes strobi
ATTATTCGTGGCGTATGATACAACTGTCGTATTACTTGCCGAAAGATGAAGCTTATCTAGGGAAGTTCATTAGTAAAGAAACAATAATGGCAATAGAGGAACTAATTCCTGTAACTTGTGATTATGCGCCATCTGCCGCTAAAACAAATGTTCTAGCCCTGGTGCCAGAATTTGTCAACCTTGCATATATCAAGAAAGATTGCTCCTGCATTGTGTCGTGTATTAAAGCTATTTAGGATGTTACTGCCTTGAATGGAAACTTCAATAAGTCATTCGATAATCTTTTCTATAATTTTAGAAATATTTGATAAAAAATTGGCTATGTGTTGAAGTTTTCTTGCGTTTTTAGATTTATTATGATTTTTGCCCTTTTCCGAACAGAAATCAAAAGTTTATTGAGTGATTTGAGATAAAATTTGCAATTGTTTCTCCTGGAAGCTTTTTCATGACCTAGTAACAAAAAACACTAAACGCATGGATTCTTTTCAAAATACACATCAATATTAAAATATTTTGCTGAATATTACACGGCGACAGTTGTTGCTGGCGAAAAAATCTGAATAGAACAATAAGCTTTAAGCGAGTTAGCTAGCAACACCTGCCTTTGGAGAGGCTTAAATTATTACTTTTAGAGTCAACCCCACCTTATTAAGCGAAGGTATGCTTTTATATCCAATTTATGCATCGTGTAGAACCAATTTAAAAAGGAAGTAATTATTCGTTTAGCAGATTAAATTATTTGGTCAGCAATTTAGTCGAATGGGAATCAAAATATTTTGTAAGCATAATGGATAAACGAGCAGCAAATTAAATGAATGGCCACCAAAATGGCTAAATGAGCATCAAAGTAGATATGATAACAGCCGAGTTGAAATGTGAGCAGTCGCGAAGTATGACTTGTTCGAAGCGTATGCCTTACCTTGCGCAAGTTTGGGCCAAATCAATCGATTACTTATTGGGTCAGTTTCAGTTCGTCAGTACGAGCTTGCAGGAAGAATTGAGCTTCCTGCAAAGCTTACTTCGCCCGAATCGGTTTGACTAGTTTGGATTAGCCTGGGTTAGTTTCGGTTCGGTTAAGCCATTATGAGCTTGTACAAACTTTTCTTCGCGCAAGCCTAGACGAAGTCATTTAATTACTCTGGGTTAGTTTATGATCGTTATACCAGGATAAAAAACTAACAGCCGTGGGGTAAATGTTTAATTTTGCTGCCCGATTACTCTTTTACCAAAATATTAAATATTGTGCTGATCCATTTAATATATTTGGTGATCTAATTTTGCTGCCAAATTATTGAATATTTTGTTGGCTTATTTTTCATGGGATCATGTAAAGTGTTACTTACAGATTTGTTGCTTCTGAATTATTTGCATCTCTGATCGTATTATTACCTGAAACAAAAATTAGCATTTTAATCCTTACATTTGCAAAATTGCATCATTAAAATTATTGCAGAAAGTTGATTTAACACAATATTTTAAATTAGGCTTTTATTCTGATTGCGGTAATTCAACACTCCTATTTTTAAACTCTATAATATATTTATGAGTAGAAACAGCTGGTCAAATTGTGTACTCAAATTCGAAAAGCCATAAAAAAGTCCATTAGATTTTTCAAAAGTACCATATATTCCAGGAAATATAGATTTGCATGTTCGGCAATATAGGAATATTTAGTACCGTAGGCTACCGATTAAAAATTGTTTAGGAGCCGAAATTAGAATTGAAGTCAGGGATATAGGGTCAACTCAGTATCCGTGAATTATTTAAAATATTATGGAGATAGTATTTGCCTCTTTGGAATCCCTAACCTGGCTGGAAACTCTAGCTTGGAACCTATTGACATTAATAATACTAGGGCTAATTAGTACACTGCTTTTAGATGTTTAGATGAGATATTTTTCTATCTAGTTGTATACTAAAATTTAAATTATTATACCCTACTACTAAACCGCCTGACGGTATTTTGTTTTTACTTCACTGTCAATTATGCAGGTATTTAAAGAGCAGGTCATTTGGTCGTTCGTGTTTAAAACGTCTGGTTTTTGTGACTTTTGGATTTCTAGGTACTCCAAAAGGTTCAGCCTTTTGCTTTTTGTTTCGGTGTGTACACACACCCGACAAATATTTTTTTCACATGAATGTAGCGTTTATATTTTTTTTCCTCATAATTTCTTGGAAATTGTATCCATGTCTAAGAAAATGTATTAATAATGACAACTCTCACTTATTGAATTGTCTCGGACATGCTTTGTTGGAGCATGGATACATTGTAACTTTGGCCTATTACACGCTGGTAAGCATCTGTGGCATAAACATTAGCGTTTCAAAGGACTTTGTTATCCTTGTTAGTGTCACGTGATTGTTACTATAGTATTGAATTTTGTCTTTATTCAATTTGAATAGCTTTTTAAACTTAATATCGTTTATGAAGAAAGGTTTACTTTCTTTTCTCAAAATCCTTTTCATTTTCATGTTTCATGTTTGCTATTATTCGAATATCCGAATATATCGAACTACTCAATTCGCCATACGAATACCAACTCGGCAGTTCAAAATTTCGAGTTATATTTCCAAGTTAAAGACAATTTTGGCCTATAAAAAGAAAATACGTTTGGGTTGGTTTTCAGGAGAATAAATATTGTGGACTTCTATTGCCTTTATTTTTAAGCAAGACGTTTCGATTAACTTGTATCTCCAATCGTTATCAAGTGAATACTGAGAAAACTTCTTAGAGTAAGAGCTTATAGCTTATATATTAATGCAATGTGCGGTGAACCATGAGAAGCAATCGGCCCATAACTTGATGTTGAATTGACTAGTTTAAAACCTTTTATGTGACTTTCAATATAGATGCAATCCACGCACCTAATGACACCAGACATATATTTCTATATTGTTCTTTTCCTCTTAATTTATTGGATATTGTAACCATTTCTAAGAAAAGGTGTTAATAATGGCAATAGTCACTTGATGAATTGCCTCGGACATACTTTGTTGGGCCATAGATACATTGTAACTTGGACCTATTATACTCTAGTAAGCACCTGTGACATAAAAAGTTAACATTTCAAAGAACATTATTATTCCTGTTTCTGTCGCATGATTGTTGCGCTAGTCTAAGTGTGAAATAACCCCATTAAGCAATAATTGCGCCTTGCCTTTATTCAACTTGAATAGCTCTTTAATCTAATATCGTTTATGGAAAAAGATTCACTTTCTTTACTCATAATCCTTAATTTTATGTTTGATATTCGAATATCCGTCAAAAACTGAGAATAAAAGCATCCCCTAAATTCCAATATCATCTGAAACATGGTATTTTATTGCCATTCCACTTTGAGCAGGAATGTCTCGAATTATTTTGATTAGGATTTACGCAAAATTTTGTTCGGCGCAATTGTCTTTCAGAATATATTAGCTATATAGTGATTTACTGGTTACCGCTAATTGACTATACATGTTTTGTGCATTAATTTTTAGGTGCTTGGTGCTTAGGTATAATAATTCGTGTAATCATATTTTGGACTATCGTACACGTATTCTGAACTAGACAAAAATTCCATTACGTTCCTTAAGAAATCCTTAAAATAATTCTAAAAATACCAGACAAATTTAAAGTGTAAAAGTTCCAAAAAATTCCACCACTGACGTTCACTAAAATTTCATAACGCCTTACCATTCTTCCTTTTATAATCCTTAATAAAAGTTCTGGAAAAATAACGAAATATACTGAATACTCTGCCCGATAATGTATTTCGCATTTATATTTCTTACCAAAATTGATCTTATAAAACCATCCGTTCCTGTCCACCTTCATGTAAAAATAATTCTAAAATTATGCTGACAAACGCACATTTGTGTCGCCTTGTAGTGACTAAACTAGTTAGGCAGGCAAGTTTGAGCTACAATTGGAAGGTTCAGAGGCCAATCAGTGTAAGTCAATGAACAAAGAACTTGAGATAATTGAATCATTTAAAAACTAGGTTAAAAAAAGTCCATTTGAAGAAATTAAATAATATATGTATCGATGGAAAGCATAAAAATAACCTTTTCAATATGAAAATAAAAACTAAATTTGCAACAACTGTTGAAATAACTTTGATAAAGTGAGAAAAAAAATTACTTATGTTATTTGTCAACTGAACATTTTTAAAAATCTAGTCAAATTATTCATCACTTTCGCTGCCATTTCCTGCGTCAAGATTGAGTTGATTGGCCTGTGAGGTCGAAGCCCGAGTTCTGTCATTTATGGAAGGCAAACTTCTAAAATATGGATGCTAAGTTGGAGAAATATACGGTAGAAGGTTAAATATGTGCTTCTTCTTGACGGCCTTTACAAATCTTCGCTCTGAATATAGTGGATCCTGGATAATGTTATATAAATCTGGAGGTCTTGTATAATTTATTGTCAAGCTTATGTTTTCTTAATATTAATTTTAAGCTAAGGTATTAAGTCTGGAAGTAACTTTGTATTTGCTATGAATATATTGTATTCTGCAAATTAAACCAGAATATGCATGGATGAAGATATTTTGCGCATCGGCTACACGTAGATTATCTTTAGAGTTAAAAGAATGATCTTCAAAATAAAAATATCTATCATAATTTTGAACTCATTTTATCTTTCAAAATTATTATACAGACTAGCCGCCGCGCGTCGTAACGTTGAGTCCATATTTATATATGAAAACATATTATATTATATACAATTTTTCCATCAATTTGGTTTTAATAGTGAAATCTGCAGAAAAGGTTTCGTCGGTGTCGCAAACTTACTAAAAATGTGATAACCATGAAAAAATTCGATATTTGACTGAAGGATTTCGGTAGATAAAAACTCGAAACAACAATGTATTTTCGGTTTCCGAATTTTTTCTCTGAATCGTGAAAACCAATTTTGAAGCGTAATTTTCTTGAATACCAAGAATGTCATTTTTCCCAAATTAAGAATTAAAAAGCCAAATATTCGAAAGACAAAGAAAATGGGTTCCCATCACATGGATCCACCTGGGTGTTTGTTATCTGTTTTTGTAATTAGATCACTCGATTATATTTAATTTAAAATAAATAAGAAAACTCCATTTTTTCTATACATTTATTTGAAAAATAAAATTATAATTCATCTTGTTAAACAACAGAAACACAGTTTTCATTTATTGGCTAGCTGGCCTTGCTCGTATACTGAACTACTTCCATCATCACAATTTTTCTTTTACGCCGGTGTACAATAATCTGCGGCATTTTTTTAGCAAAAAGTAAAAAGCCTTGTTAATTTTTACTTAATCTATCATATTCGAAGGCCTTTAGTCTACTAACTATAAAAAGAACTACAATGATTATAATCTCTAAAATAATATGATTAATTATATTTTTCTCTAATGTAATATAATAGTTATTACAATAGGTACTTATTATTTGATTATATGATTGCATCAATGTCTTATGATAATCTCAACAAGCCTTTTACTATGCAGATCATTTAAAGTTTAATTTTTGTCATAGTAATTTAAAATTCTCTGTCCCAATGGTGAATTCTTAAGTAAGGACTTTAGATCAAATTCCGTGTAAGTTGGTGGGCCTTGAATCAATTCATTTAGGCCGTAAAGTAAATCACTCCATCATCGTCAAGACTATGTTATGTCGCACTATTCTCTGTTACTGTGCTATCTGCAGGCGTAGCAAATGTTAAATTAATTATTATTAATTAATTATAATTAATTATTTATATTGTTGAATTCCGTGAAAAAATATTTTTTCACGGCTGGAATGGAAATTTTTTTAGGCCTGAAATTTAGTATTTTACGCACTCTAAGATTCGTAAAATATACCTTTTTACGGCAGTGTGTAAAATATAATACTTTACGCACTAGTGCGTGAAGTAAGTCTGACATATTTTTTGCGTAATGCGTAAAAATAATATATTTGACGCACTAGTTGTGTCGTCCCATGTTTATCAGTACTAGAAAAAAGTTTGTATGCTACTCATGTGTAAAGTACCCTTTTTCTATTTGCGATTTTGCCAATATTCATAAAAATGGTCACTTTACACAAGTTATTCATAAACAACTATGTTTCCACTGTGGAAAAAAAAACATCTTGTGTATCCATATCAATCAATATTTGGCATTTTTTTACGGTTGTACAAAGGAGTTATTTTTGTATAAGTGCTTAAAAAAGGTGTTTTTTTTAATGTGTTATAGAAATACTAACACCATTTTTTGTACAATTGTGAAAAGTATCATTTCTTCTCGGATAGATGGGAAAATTTTCTAGCCGTGAAAAAAGAGGCACTTTGTGCATCCATAGGAATGAAAAGATTGCAACTTTTTTGATAGTTGTACACAACATATTCCTATAATCTATCGGTTTTTACTAAAATTGCCATTGGAATCATTTTCTCTGGATTGGTTATCATAACATAATGTGCCAGTTGGATAAAGTAAGTCACAGATCACAGACAAAACGTGCTTTACCCATTGCCTTCTATATCTAGATATCTATGGGTTTACTCAGTTCAAACTATTGTAATGTCAGTGTAAACAACACTTTTTACTAACAGTTTTTATTTTGCCAATATTATTTTCACCTTACACCTTAAACCTTCGCCAGTAAAGTCATCATAATACTTATCCATGTTACATAACTTCATGACTCCCTCTGCCGCCGCGCGCCACTCGACTTGCACAGTTGTAACGTCCTCCGTCGCCTATTCCAGAGTTACGTCGCCTATAAAATTTGCTGGTTACATTCGGCTATCCTGCAACAATTAATGCCCTCATTAATTTAACTCGCCAGTAAATCAACTAGACCTTATTGATCTGTGCACTCGTCGTGCCTACTAAGGGTTTCACCTGCAGTTACAACCTTACGCTTTTTATCGAATATCACCATTATTTCACTCGCCTTATGCTGTCTCAAAAGAAGTTTGGATCTTAAATCGCCATGTCTCGCCTTCCGCCAACGGAGCATTCGCCAGTTAGACTCGGTGTTTTACACCTCGCCTCGCCAAAAAGTCAGCAAACGCCTTTCTCGTAAATGTCACCCCCCCGCGGTTGGAAATAATACGCTTTGGGTACAGTGTATGATCCTGGATTTTCTCGTCCCTTCAATTCCACGATACCGGTTGATGGACGCTGATACCTGTCAAAGAGGAAAGGAAGCAAGTATACAAGTCGCCACGAGAGGAGCAACCAAATGCCCTTGCATTCGCCTCTAGATCGAGAGGTAGACCGTCAATCAGACACGAAAGCGCCTTTGTGCCTGAAAGCTCACACCTTTCGATCAACGCCATTTTATCGTGATAGTAATGGGTCATGGTTTCGCCGTCCAATTTAACCCTCTCCATCATCTCCTAGAGCAGCTGAGTAAAGTCATGCACTCTAGGAAACACCTTCCTAAGAGCTGCCTTCCAGGCTTGCCATGAGAGGCCATATTTATGGAGCCGATTAAACCAGCGCCTTGCAATTTCGCCTGCATAAAATACGCTCTCTCATAGTTCGACCATTCATGAATATCGACCAACTGATCAATTTTGCTCAACCACCTGACTACGTTACAGTCCTGGCTGTCATGATCGAAATGGTGAATAATGTCGCCGCCTGCCCTTGCCCTTGACCCCATACAGCCCGAACTACACCTTTTCGCTACAACCATGCACTACTATCGCCTGAGGAACGCTCTCTCCTGATTTTTCGCCTGTCCTGTTGCCCTTGGTACCGCCAGTACTAACGGTCGCTTTTTGCTTTGTCGCCTTTCCCATTTCGGCCGCTACAATCAATTGGATACTAGAACAACCTTTCAACAGCTTATATACCATGGAGACTGTTTCGTCTTCCATCGCCGATTCTCCTTCGCCTTAATTCAAGCTCGTAATCGAGCTCTAACTCGTCACTTCTGCGTTCCTCCATAGGTAATCACTTGAAAAAAATGCATTTAGACACCAGTAAAAACAGTTAAAATACGCCACAATTCTTACACTAATCACTAATCGGCGCACGCATATATTATCGTGACTATCTCAAAAATCCTCAAATGACAATTCACTGTCAAGGATAACAAAAACACCCGCCAATTGTTAAGAGTTTTTGTGTTGCCGCCACTTCATAAAGAAAAGAAGAAGCCAACGTGATACAACTCGCCGAAATCGCGTTTATCGCGTTTTTCACCGTTCTCCAGAACAAATAACACAACCCGCAGGACCGTAGGTTATCCGACTTTTGACCTGTAAACTACACTTTTTACTAACATGTTTTATTTTGCCAATATTATTACAGCTACTAATGTTTTTACTTTACACATTAAACCCTCGCCAGTACAGTCATCATTATTACATAACATATATATTTATTCATGTTACATAACTTCATGACTCTCTCTGATGTCGCGCGCCACTCGCCTTGCAGGGTTGTCACGTCCTCGCCTATTCCAGAGTTACGTCGCCAATGAAATTTTCTGGTTACAACATTTTAAGAAATAAGGTACATTAATGAAAAAACGGTAATGATAAGAAAAAATACCCAAAAATGTTTTGTTGTTATTTTTAATTTCTAATTTCAAGGCTTAATGGTTTATTTTAATTCAAAAAATATGAAATAATCAAACATTTTAATTCTCTGAGATTTATATGCGTGCGTAAAGTGTTTTTAAACTTTTCATCATTTTTAGAACGTATAAAAACTAAAATTTGGATAGCTTCAAGCTTTATGGACTAAATTATGTATTATAAAATTTAGAATTGGCCAAACAACATGGCTAATTATTGTTTATCCATTAAATTAGGAATTATAAGTTAAAGAAGTTGGCTAAGCACACTCTTATAATATTAACCACAACCAAACAGAGCAAATAAACATTTACGTATAAACCTGCTGAATTTCTTCGGTTTCTCCCCATTCTCTAAGTAATTGGTCCATAAGTGTCTTTATCCTACTAACGATGTCGAAGTGCAGAGAAAATCACACAGTCACTGAACTGAAACTTCAATATTCATATATTCCAAAACTTCTTTAAGATAAAGTTTATATTCAAGATAATTATTGCATAGTTTCGGTCTTAAATTAAAGTATGTTATATCTCATTATATATGTAATCAATTTGACGATAAAAGACTATATTAGAGTTGAATAAATTTTAGTTTCCAAGTGAATATCATATTGATAGATATTAAATTATATTTTCAAAACAGGCTTAGTATCAGATTTGATACTAGTAATTTTTGATTGATAACATAACATACTATTTACCGCTATTGAGCCGTTGTGCTTTATCTACGTCATTTTAGAAGTTTCCTACTAACTTCGGCACTATAACGTAGACACGGCTTTATGTAGAGAAATTATCCTACTAGTTGTAAAACTGTATTACTGGAATTGAGTAATGCAATAAATTAAATTCTGAAATTCTAGGGGCATCCACTAACGCCTGCTAGTCTTAGACAAATTAGAAGCAAACTTATAATTGCATCGTTTTGTTTGAATAACGCATATTTAGCAAATAGTTAAGCTAGGTTTGGAATTAAGGGATTAATAGTCTAACTTGATGAACAATATCAGTATCGTTAATATTCATTTTGAGCTATGAGTAATAAAAAAATATACATTGCATGTGCAGTTCGGTGTAAAAAACTATGTTACAAAATATTATGGCTCACTGTCGAATTGTGGCTACAGAATTAAGTAAATAGTTCCTGGGTTGCGATTGTTGAATGTGTGGAATAACTAACTTGAATTGCATGTATATTAAATAAATAATTATTTATTTATTGTAAACTACTAAGAATCGACTCCCAGCCAGGCGCCTACGACAATGAGGAGGACGCGCACTGATAAGGCTGAACAGTGTTCAGCGGTTGTATTTAGACAAAAATCTCCAATGATCGGCTGCTGATTGAACTTAAAGTGACAGTATTTGAAAAGGCGTGATCTTTATTTGATAGCTGATAGTTCTGTGGTGGTAGACTCTTGCGTTTTGCGGAAATATGAGAACTGAAACAATGCGTAGAGGAAGCACGCTGAAAATAAACTGCAAGTCACCGAATATGCATTCGAGGATACAGCAACGTTAAAAAACGGGTACAGGCCAAAAAAACACAATCAGAGACTCAAAGGTAATACGAATAAAGAAGAATGGAAAAGAGAGGTTCGGGATAGGCAAAAAAGTATTCTAGATCCAGACGTCAAGTATGTTACCCGCAGGAAAGTAAGTGATTTTATCAGAAATTAATTTATGGGTGTTAATAGAATCCTGCTAACTCTAACGGTAACTTATCAAAAATTTCCCTGCATAGTTTGATTGACGCATATTGTAAAATAAGTAAATGTGTATCTCTATATTATCTATATAGCCTCATTTATTTCCATAATTTAAATTTTTCTTGTCAAGTTCTAGATTTATCCATGTATATTTTTACATTTACAGACCGGTCTCATTTTGAATCATATTTTACATATTTATATTATCACGTCACAGATTACCTAGAACAGAATTCTTTAATGTTTTTCCTATACCGCGTTTTCATGTCCTTGGTCGCTTTCATGACCTGTTCGAGCTCCAGAAGCTTTGCAAAAAGCGGTCCCGATATGCTCTTGTCGAATACTCCCAAAATAGTGAGTATCGAAAATTGCTAAAGTAAATAAACGAGCAAAACCAGGAAGAAAATTATCAATAGATTAAGGCGGCCGCGGCACGCATGCGCCGATTTAGCTCGAGTACACATAGAGCGTCTTACTATATAAGTAGGCGCCAGCCTCTTTAGTAACCAGGAAAACTTCGTCACGCGCATAATCGGTAGCTTTAGCATCTGTTCTAGGTAATCTGTGACCATGGTCTCCAATGTGTTATATCCTTGTTCCATATATTAGCTTGTCGTCTGGCATTATGTTTTATTTTGTTATGGCTGCTTATTCTCTAACGTTCCTTTTGTAATGTTTCTGATTTACTCATTTATCTTTCTATCTGTTAACTTCATATGTAGCTTTTGTATTTTTCTGACGTTGTCCATTATGCTTTTGTAATTTAGATATGTAATCAATAGATAAACACAGGGAGTATGTACCAATTCAAAATTTTGGTTTTGAAGTATTGTGGATATATATGGCTTGTTTCTTATAATGTACCTAAATTTGGCAAATGCCGCCCATGCCAAATCAGGTTGTTCTCTTTATTTTTATGATTTTTCCCAGGTATATGTACATATATATTCATTAACTTAATCTATTACTCTTCATTATATTATAATTCTCACAGAGTTCTTGTTTTTTTCCTATTAAGGTGATATCTTCATCGTATTGAAGATTATTCATGTAGTTTCCACACAATTTAATGTCTAGTGCTTGGTTGAAAAGTTTGGATGATATTCTACCGTACACCTATGTTAATTCTTGGTTATATTCCCTTTTAAAGGTTGGTTGTTCGTTTTACTTTTGTACAAATTTATTGCATATCAAGCCTCTCTATAATGATCGATATTACTATCAAAAGGTTTTACGAAGTCTGTAAACGCTACGAAGGTATAAAGAATTTCTTTGGATTTTTTTTGTTAGCAAATTGTTACAGGTGCCACATTCTTTCCCAAGTCCGGCGACTTGTTATCTTGCTCGATATCCTTCGAGTTATGGTCTTAGTTGGTCTGTATTATCGTGATAAGTTTGTAAAATACGTTGAGGAGGGTTATGAGGCGGTGATTTCACAAAATCGTAAATTTGATATGTATTTTTGGTTCGGAATCGTTTTTCCCGCTAATAATTGGTTTAGAATAATATAGAGTACTTTTCTGACTATTTTCCACCATTTTTTTTAGGATCTCTATAGTTGAACTTTTTTCCAGGAGCATTTGTTTCATATCTCTTTCTCTGATATCGTTTTGTATTATCTGCATGGGTTATTTTTTATTTCATTCTTGTTTTTTGTTTCTGTATTTGTCCTCTCCTTAATTTTATATATATTTCTGGTCAACGTAACGCTGATTTCAAACATTTCACGTTTCTGGTCGTATCAATAATTTCAACCACTTTTGATTCTTTAACTTTTCATGCCCTTTCCCCATATTATTCCCTTGATTTGTCCTTGAACCTTTTTGTTTGTTTTGAGTTAATACATCATCCATGGTTCCGCCAGACCTTTTAAGTTTTGTTCCTCTTCATATTTCTCTTTTGTTCCATTTTAATTTGTTCATGTCCAGCTGTTCGTTGTTAATTTGAACTGCTATGTCACGTATTGCGTATTTGTCTGTTGATTGCTCAGCGGCATCTTCAAAAATATGATTACATCATTGCGAGGTGTGGCAATTTTCACCGATGTTCTGTTTATTATTAATATAAGACATACAAGGCGGTCCGATATTATCTGCTGACTTGGACTTGCTCTTTAATTCTTCTATTTTCATGGTGTTAGCTTCGTTATCATATTAGTGCAGTAGATTGCTAGCTTTTAACTTTCTAGTTTCTACTATATTCTAATTTATTTCTGGAAGTTTTTCTTTTAGCTAATCTGCAACTAGAAGATGGCCTATCGTTAATAAAATGGGGTGCCAACGCTGTAATAGGTTGTGTTTATCGTCCTACCATTGTGAAATGAAATTCATTGAACTAAAATGTACTTAAATAAAGAATAATACACAAAATGTAAAAAAAAAATTTGGTTAGGGTTTTAATTTGATGCCTCAAATTGGAGTTCTTCATTAGGTGAGGTTTCAGACGGAATAGAAATCTGCTCATTTAATATATCTTTCACTAAATTTCGTTGCTTTACCTATTCGATTTGACCGTTTTACATTCTGCATTTTCTGAGATGGACCAGAAAGATTTAATAGAGTCAGGCTTTACGGCGACGTCGATTTACGCGCTTTTCTTATTACATGATTTTTTTATCGAGCCCTGCTAGATTGCTACTATCTGTACTAGGTGGTGTTTCATATTGTGAATACATTTTGTAAGAACGAAAGCAAAGGTACCCCAAGGACTCGAGGCACAATAAAAAACTGTGCTAAAAGTTGCTTAATTAAATATTTGTATCCTTGAGCTCAAGTAGGTATATTGGTTTACTTTCGGTCAGGTATTACCATACTGGCACAGTAATCACAGCATCGGATTTAAGGATTACGAAACTGGTCCGCTTCAGAATAGACGGATCAGGCATGTACTTCAATAAATAAACAAACTGTTTAGGATTCAGGATCGCACAATATTCAAGAATAATAGAATTGCTGGCTCATAAATTTTAACAGGTGTATTTTTGATACATAACAAGAACATGTTACAAACAAGTTTATAGGAAAATCGAATCGGGTCTCGAGTGAAATACTACAACACGCAGAAAAGAGAACTGATTTAAAATCAATTAATTGCCCTTCGCCAGATTGCGCAAAACTTCTGTACAAAATTAGTTTTCACGCAGTTATATTATCGAACAAATTAAGTACAAAATAATTACTTAATATATGTTAAAGCAAATTATGTAAAATGAATATTTAATATATTTTAGAGTAAAATATGTACAAAATGAATACTTAATAGTTAAGTAGAAATCAGGTAGTAAATAAAAGCTATTACAATTAACTCAATATGAGATGAAGATAAAAGCAAATTTGGCAAAAACTACAAACGCAAATAGTAAACCTATGGCCTTGTTTCTACCAAGACTAAAGTTGTTTATAGAAGGTACTATTTTAATATTAATGGAAAAAAGTTGTTTCAGAATAAGCAACTAAGATCACCTTTAACAAAATCATATAATACAAACGATAGATAGCGATACTGGTACTAGGGTCTGCTACCCTTGTCGGGTACTTGTACCAGTGCCTAAACATACCATATAGGCAAAGACAGCTGGTTCTATTAAATGAAATGTTTCACTAGATTAAGAAATTATTCTTTAGTCCAAACTAAAGGCAATTCTATCGGTACGATAGACAAAATATAAAATATACGTGTGTGTGGGTGGCAATTATCTGCATAATTAACCACAATCAATTAGTGGACTGTATTAAATAGGGTGGTGGGGGTTTTACGCACAGGTTATGAATTGAAAAATGTAGGTAGGTTAGTTATTAAATACTTTAATAATGTGAATATGCATTTGCATTTGATATAAAAAATATATACAATTTCTACACTACTTTATCGCAATCATTCATTCACACATAGAAAATAAATATACAAAATGTTGCTTAATTATAAATATCTACTAAAAAAGTCTTGATTGTTTAATTTCCAAATGAAACGTTTGCCTCCTTAATTTAAATGTAATAACTTTTATGTTTTAAAACGGGCAACTTTCTTTCTCACAGAATACCTTGATCTCCAATGCTCTACTTCACTCTAATAAGACAGGGATCTGGCTTCAAATCCTTGATTTGAATTGTATAGGCACGATTTGTTAAGCTACAAATCTGGTACCGCCATTTTACTTTCTTCTCTTCAATCACAGTCACAGGTGAGCCGAGATGCTAAGTCGTTTCTGACTTCGAGGAATTGCGTTAAAACGCCTAAGTCCAAGCTTGGACAAAGAGAACAGAGGTACAACAGATATTCTCTAATATCTGTGCAAACAAAACTAGAAAATGGCCTAAAGGGATTTGACCTTTGGCACGAAAAAACAACGAGCAACTTTAGCTACTGTTCGAGTGAGAGTCTTTACTGCACTGAAATCTTATTTTTCCTACGCGCGCGGCAAACTACAAGTCTGCTAAAAGAGTGGCAAATTCGCGGGATAATACGCGTCGGTTCATTTTAGAGGGTGGAAGCATGTTCTTTCCTTCTTTGACATATTGTTGTTTACATAACACTGACGGAGACAAGGATATACTAAATTAAAACCGATTAAGAACGATTTTCTTGAAGGAATGTCATTTTGCTTTCCGGGGATGGTTGCATATGACGGAATCTATTATACCAACAAACCACGTTAGGACTAAGGAGTAACTGAAATACAATGCTTTAAATTATGTTGGGGTTTGGAACCTTCGGCAACATGCACTAAAACGGAGTTTTATCCACAATACCGAAACAGAATTTATGCACTCGACGCGCGTTTCGCTAACCATGTTAGCATCATCAGGAGATGATTAAAACTAAATTTAAAACTCTACCTAACTCCCTTTTATACTAAATGTTTGCTTAATCAACCGGAACCAAAGGAACCAATCCTGGAATCCCACTAGTCACGCTTGATC
>MU181989.1:665992-685069 GCA_016904865.1 Pissodes strobi
TTTAGTATAAAAGCGAGTTAGGTAGAGTTTTAAATTTAGTTTTAATCATCTCCTGATGATGCTAACATGGTTAGCGAAACGCGCGTTGAGTGCAATAATTCTGTTTCGGTATAGTGGATAAAACTCCGTTTTAATGCTTTAAATGCACAAATTTCTGTTTACCTGGGGTGAAATAAATATATTCGTAGACTAATTATGGCTCATTCATACTACAGACATACAGGGTGTTATCACCAAACTATACGGTGAAAAACGACACGTTGATACACGTGTTGGGGTGTTTTTCCAACAGTTAATTTGAAGACAATGCTGCGTGCGAAGTGGTTTGTCCGAAGTTAACAGGACATTTCACGTAAAACCACGCACGAATTATAAGCTCAGTTATATTATCCTTCCTATATTATGTTAAATATGTATAAAAAATAAGAAATAAAACTGAATTCGCAAAGTAACAAAAAGAGAGCGTACGTTCTCAGATCACCTCCTGGGACCACGACTAGAAACGAGATACTAGACCAACCTAGGAGGTTGAACCCTCCTCAATTCTCTCCTCCACGCGGATTTTCCCATAAAATACATTCACGCACATAATCACATAGTTTTCGTTTCCACCGTACGAGGGAGTGCTGCCGATTAAATAATACACATTGAAATTAGGTGACATATTAAAATAAGGTACTCTGCTCTTGTGTTTGTATAAAAGTAATCATAAAAATAATTTTCGTTTTAAAAACTTAATATTTATCAAATAATTGAAGGCCCGGAATCCCCCACCCTCATCTGCCGCCTTAAATTAGGAAGGATCTCGATTGCCCACCTTAGTCTAGGTGATCATCTTTTTGGCAGTGACATAGTCAGCCCTAATGCTGAACACGGCCCCAACCCGTTCTCTCCGGCCCTCGCCTGTTGAGCCTGAGAAGTGTGTGGTCCGTGGTGTTTTTTATGGCAGTGGCACATGCACTAAAGGGAGATCCAATGGCGCTCATCGAGGGGTGTGTGTGTGCGAAGATGTTGATTGACACGGTTCTTGAATAGTTGCAGGTTGCAATTAGGGGGAACAGATGTACTGGGGCGCGATGAGGCGGGCCAAATCCTGGGAACATCTCATGTGAAAGTATCTGTAAAACAGGGACATCTCGGCCACACGTCTCCGGTGTTCCAAACTATCCAGATTCCGGGTCGCCGACGAGACGCACAGCTCTCTTCTGAATGGAATCCAGCAGCCCTAGGGTCTGCTTTGGTGCGGCACCTCAGTGTGAGCAATACTCTAAGCACGGTCTTATTTGGGCATTGTATAGCGAGTGCAACGGCTGCGGTGTTTACAGTAATTGTTGCGAAATAGCGCACCAAGCTTCTGGGAGGCTGATTTTGCGATGTTAGCAACGTGGTCATGCCAGGACATATTGCTGTTTGACCCAGACACCTAGCAGTCCAATTAACGAGGATCAAAGAATGGTCGATCCTGCCATAATAATGTCAGGGCTCGCCGTATTGGCCCTCTTGGCAAACGTGGCTGTTTGGGTCTTTGCTGCATTGGACTGGACCAAATTTCTGTCGCCCCAAGTTTGAACTTTCTCCAGGTCTTGATTAATTGCTGTAATCTGCTCCTGTCTGCGGTGATAAGTCTCAGAGTATCCACCGGTGACGACATATAGCCTCCACCTGGCTTACGGTCACTGCCAAATTTTACTACTGGATCCCGTGACAGCACCTTGCAGAGCCCAGTAGCGGCCGGGGCTTGGAGCACCTCTCCACAGTAGACACTCCTTGGCGACCCTCTCAGCTGTTTCTTGTACTGCCCCAGGGCTTCTTATATAACTCGTGTCTACACACAGGAATATTACTTAGGCTCCCTGGCTTCCGCATGCGCAGTGCGTTCGTTCATAAGCGTCTAGGACTTCACGCATGGCCCCTAATTAATTTCAGAGGAACCTGATGAGTACTGACATCTATTATTTGTGTCTAAAAATATGAAACATTTCAATTTTCTACTCTCTGTAGGATATTTCTACACTGTTCAACCGTAAGTATTCGACACTGTTGTTATCGGGCCGGTTCGAGCAGTAACTTGAAACTAGGTTTGAGATAAAAACTCATTATTTACGGCAGGAAGGAATATAGGCGAATGGAACTCCAAATGGTATGACGTCGGTGAAGTCTGTTTTTAAAATGTGTTGTTTGTTCTCGAAAAGCAGGTTATTGATGGGTAAACAGGTCCGGCGAATTCGTTTTAATCAAAATTGATAATAGTCAAGCATATGTGACAAGTTTTTCAAAACCCTTCTTGGGCGTACGTGTATAACTTGCGTGAAATCTAGCAAGATCGATTCCTATGGGTATATATATATATATATATATATATATTAGAGGTAAACCGTAAGTCCAGTTCGACAATAGTAGGTTATGGATCTTGCCAAACAACATTATATCTCAGTGGATATTCAATTAAATTTAGTTAAGTTAATGCATTACCAAGCTGAAAGCATAGATGTGCTATGTCAACTAAATTTACAAGGACTATAGATAGGTTATTGTGCAGATTTAATCTATTTAGATGAGCTTGTCGTAAAATTAAT
Source organism: Pissodes strobi (assembly GCA_016904865.1). Lineage (NCBI taxonomy): Eukaryota > Metazoa > Arthropoda > Insecta > Coleoptera > Curculionidae > Pissodes > Pissodes strobi. Next base: position 668,569 of record MU181989.1, read on the forward strand.
AAGAGTTATTATGAATCTAATTCTTAATAAATAGATAGTTGCAGATTTCATCTATAATGAGGATATATTCAGTTTGGCACAAAACAAATATTGAATTTTGTGTTCGCAATATTACGTGACTAAGCTAGGATTTCAATTTAGTAATGAAACAATCTTTGTACTCCATGTAAAAATTTTAATCCAAAAGGACTTCTATAAATGGCGTAACAGAGCGCTTTCGGCCTAAGCCATCATCAGTGCTACTTGAAAAATAAGTAAATTAGTGGAGAGTCAAAGACCGCTGTTGACTTTTTTTGGTAAAGAAAATAATAAGATGAACATTGATGATTTATTTATTTACTTTGCGATTTTTTTATGAGTAGAAAGTAAGGAAAATGGTGGACTTCTTTCACTAAATATACCTTTAATTAACCCCTTTAAAATTCTAACAAATTTGTAACCGAACATAACATGTCTTATCTTATCATTTTCTTTTCCAAAAAAAAGTCAAGTCTTTGACTTTCCACTAATGGGGGGTTCTTTTACTTACTTTTCAGGTAACACTGATGATGGCTTAGGCCGAAAGCGCTCTGTAACGCCATTTACCCTTTTGGATAAAATGTTTGCATGGAATACAAAGTTTGTTTCATTACTATGTTTCGTACATGCACACAGCCTTTATTCTTCATTTAGGATTTCAATTATTCTTACATTTTTGTCCAAGAATGTTAGAGCAACCTCATTAGCTGAACAAACTAATTGTAATTTTCTATCGAATTCAACTTTAAAGCTTTCGATTTGTTATACATTTTTTAATAAACATTCGTATTGAGCTGCAAATAGCATTAAAAGATTTTTAATTTTCAATACATTTTATTTTTTTTCCAAATTGCATTTATAAATACAGATACGTTTAAAGAAAATTTAATTTAAACCATTATCTGTAGATAAATGCAAAATGAATTGTCTTTTGAAAACGTCCCCAATACCGTAATACTCAATTTCTGTTAAGAATGTTTTTAATTTCTTTTGAAAAAGTTTTTTGATGGAATTTTCTAATTTATTATAAAACTGAAATCCCACATAGCGCTGAGCTCCTATCGAATCCCTTGGCTTTGAGAACACCTCGCATATTACAAAAATTCATATTATGCTCTTTTGAATATTAGTCATCTCCTGAATCGTAGTGCCTTCTCACCAGCCTCCAAATACGTTAGAGCTGCCTGCATATGTCACTCGAAAGTGGCCGATTTGTGGAACGCCCTTAAAAATAACGATCTAAGTTTTCTGCGAAAAGTTACATATAATTATTCCATTATTCGTCCACACGTGACAATTCAAAATTACCTTGCTGGAAAGCAGTCTATAGTACGTATTGAAAATCGTATCTCCTTTATTTTTATACAACCAACAGTCTGATTTTAGATATCTATAGATAAGGCCGAAATCGTTTTCTCTTTAGATCTTCTATGTTTCCACCTAATTCAGCCCCAGTCTCTGACTCCCTTGGCTTTTCCTTATAAATCATCTTTTGTTGGTATCGATTGCTGATTCTACAGCTCGGAGGGCTGGAACCTTTTCACAATATTATGACATGAGCAGCTCTTTTTACTTCACTTATTTTCCTTCTCTTTCAATTCTCCAGAGTTTCACTTTCTTTTGGCCTTCTATTGGGTTTTATTATGATATTTACCTATGGAGTTATTTGTCTCTCTTCTATAATTTCTTTACCATCTCTTTGAGCCGCTCTCACATTATTGTTACTTTTTATTTATAATTTTACCATTCTGTTCTCATAAAATAACACATTTGCATAAAAATATTATTGTCAATTCTCAAAATACTTAAAGGACAGGAGGTATTTCGCTTATATTCTGAATAGTTACCATTATACATAGTATATTTAAACTAAAACGGCAAAGCAACAAGAGGCCAGCCTTGAACACAGTAATGAAATGTGTTGATCAACTTTAAGCTTATTGTCTATCAATAAGGCCCAGAAACATAGTGACTGATCTATTTTCGACATGTTGATCATCTATATGTAAATCACTAAAATTAAAACCAAAAGTAAGTATGTTATATTTTCATTTAAAATTTTTGATATAGGTGTATATTGGTGTTTAAAACAAATTTTGAAAGAATATAAATCGTAATATCATCGTATTGCAGCCAGCCAATTTGACATCATATTCATATTTTCTTAGACCAAAAATAAATCTACATTTATTTTGCACACTCTTTGCAAGCCAATCAAGTTTCACATCCTTTTAATTGGCCTGAATAGTGAAGTTAAAGATGACCCACTTGTATATTTATCTATGTTACGTGCAAAGGCAATGGGTGTAACAGATCGATTGTTACATGTCAATTTAGTATGAAAACAAGATAGATTGACTGTGCGCAAGGAATAAGATTCAGATGGGTTCCAGGGCACAGTGGCATCGAGGGCAACGAACGGGCCGATGAATTGGCAAGACAAGGCTCAATGAGCCACCTCGTCGGTCCAGAACCTGGTCTGGGCTTAAGTAAAAGGCAAATCTCTCAGGAACTAAATAACTGGGCCTAGAACAAGACAAAGCACAATTGGAGAGAAAAAGAAGGATGCAGACAAGCCAAGGAAATGATTCTAAATCCTGACGGATCCAGAGCAAGGCGACTGCTAAAAAAGGGCCGAGAGGACATCAGGAACTTGGTAGGTATTCTGACTGGTCATGGAAGCCTAAACAGACATCTGCACCTTATCTGCGTGAGGGACAGCCCACTCTGCCCGAACTGCGGGACAGGGGAGGAATCCTCATACCACTATATAGGAATTTGTGATAGGTGGAGTCGCCTAAGGAGGAAGATACTGGCAGCACCAACACTTGCTCGGGAAGATCTAAAGGATCTGGACTGGGAGGACGTCCTCACCTTTATCAAGGTGACGGGCCGTTTCAGTGCGGGCCGGGTGTTGGAAGTAGCCAGGTAGGGGAGGGCGGATCGGGGATGGTGAAAGGGGACTTATAGGCCTACTTATCGGGCTTCGCCCCCCCCCCCTTACTACTACTACTACTACTACTACTAGTATGAAAACATGTAACATATACAGGGTGCTACAAATTCGTTTCTTTGTATGGGTATCTCGAAAACCGTAAGAGATACGAGGTCGGTTAAATTGGGGCAAAGTTGCGCAATTTAAGGGTGATTGACATGCCGCCGAGAAATTTAGAAAATTCCGTCTACTTCCGGAGATATCCGTAAAAAACCGAAAATAATCTATTTTATTTTTATTTTTTCCTGCCTTTGTTTGAAGAGATAAAGTAAAATAAATGTCACATTCTCATAGCCACTTTTTCTCCTCTACAAGCTGGCGGTATCAAATTTCAAATCCAACGTTTCGCTTTAGGGCCCCCTTCATCAACTTAATTTTTTTAAATACGGACCTGGATTTTTTATCTACTTTTTAAAAAGCCTGTGGTCTCCTAAAACCAACGATGTATCGCACTTATCAATAAATCAACAAATTTAGATTTTTTCCATAAGAGATAATGTGTTAGACAGAGATGGGGCGATCTTTTCTGACCCGATTTCACTTATGACAATATTTGTTACCACTATCGGACAAGTGTGATACATCGTTAGTTTTGGGAGACCAAAGGCTTTTTAAAAATCAGATAAAAAATCCAGGTCCGTATTTAAAAAAATTAAGTTGATGAAGGGGCCCGAGAGCGAAACGTCGGATTTAAAATTTGATACCGCCAGCTTGTAGAGGAGAAAAAGTCGCAACGGGAATGTAACATTTATTTTACTTTATCTCTTCAAACAAAGGCAGGAAAAAATAAAAATAAAGTAGATCATTTTCGGTTTTTTACGGATATCTCCGGAAGTAGACGGAATTTTCTAAATTTCTCGACCGCATGTCAATCACCCCTAAATTGCGCAACTTTGCCCCAATTTAACCGACCTCGTATCTCTTACGGTTTTTGAGATACCCATACAAAGAAACGAATTTGTAGCACCCTGTATAGGTCAAATAAAGTCAGCTTTTTAATCTTTAATCCTACATCTATTAGGCTAGTCCGTCAAGCTAAATATAATACTGCTTATTTGTTGAGATACCTGCATGGTTGTCGTATGACCCTAGCCTTTTATCGGGCTGTTCTTGGGAAAATTGAGAGTTCTGTAGTCGTATACGTAACTTGACTTCCTCGGGCTGTTTGATAGTAACGATTGGCCTTTATGAACATTTTCACTGGCTTAGCACATCATCAAACCATAGATCGTACTATATTCTGGCCATCGTTATCAAGGAGACCTTCAAAGTTAAAGGCATTTATAGCAGTGCATTCCAAAGTATTCAATAATTACCTTACCTTCCCGAATAATCACCTTCTAGATGATAATATACATTAAAACAATCTCATGGATGTCAGAAATATTGGTTTCGGAGTTTGTCAGTTATTTTCCTGGATTTGTTTCAATATTTAATAGGAAACGTTAAAAATTCGGTCCATATTTATTTCTCATGAAACGACTGACTTTGTCAATTTTGCGTTATTGGTTGCCCAACATTGCGGGTTACCCTTTAAATGTTGCCAAGTGTACATGTTTCTCTAGCGATCCTTGTGCTATTTTGATGTGTTTGCGAACAAAGTCAACAAGAAACAACATAATTTATTGATGTGCTCTCATCATTTTGATGTTAAACGACTGTCTGAGCTTTCGCTTGATGTAAGTAGGCAAGATGATTTAGTGGTTGCGCTGTGATCTCTAAATACACCGCTCGGTTGTTTAGCAGCTGGTTCCAACAGGGACGCATGCTCTTGGTTGAGAGTACGTTCAGGCGTGAATTATTGTGCCGCGTCTTTATGAATTTAGCGTTTTTGAGGTCAGGAGTTTAGAATGGCCGCGGGCTGGAATGAGGTAGCTTCTGCTTGATGAGTCATTGTGGTTAATGGTTTTATCGTCGGCTTTCTTTATCCTTCCAGCAATACATAGGATCATACAGCCTAAGGTACGTTTTATTGCGTATTGAAGATTTTGTTAAATTTGGTGGCAACTATCTTGTATTCTGCGTGATGTCGCGGGATAATGTAGAACTGATCTATTGGTCGATTTTTTTCTGACCCTTAATTTTGATATTGACTTGACCTCATTCTCTTTTTTGGTAAATCCTCCTAAGAGGTAGAGCGTAAGCCAAATTAAAAGTTGAATTTCTAATACATTTCTAATTCGACCTAACGGGGATAATCTTATTTCGGTCTAAAGAAGTTGGCATAGGTACCAGTTTGGTGGAGGAAATTAATTGACTGGATTTGTTGGATTTTGTCTGAAGTCAAGATTTTTGGTAATTGGCCACGCGCGGAAGAATCCGAAACAAAATACGCCGTCCTGTTTGCTCAAAGGGTGGCTATACGAGAGAGCCTTGCTGCCTCTCGGCATCACCACCAAAACCCCTTGATGAAGGAAAAGGACGTATTTTGTTCCGGAAACTTCCACACGTCGGCAATTACCATAAAAATCTTGACTTCAGACAAAATCCACAGTCAATTATTTTTCTGCAGACTGGTCACTATGCCAATTTCTTCAGCCGGAAATAAGATTATCCCCGTTAGGGCCAATTAGAAATTCATAAACTTATCGCTTACGCTTACCTCCACATACGAGAGCTTGCCAAGAAAGAGAACGAGGTCAAGTCAAGATCGTCCAGTCCAAACGCCATGGTTCAATGTGTAAGGGATTTCGAGACATCACGTAAAATACAATAAGATGGTTGCCACCAAATTTAATGACATTTTGGCGCCCAACGTGTGGCCTTGACTTTTACGTCTTACCTAACGAGCACCCCATAAACTTAAACCTGCACCAACGTACCGTGTTTTATGTGCTATGAGATACCTTATCCAAACTGGTGTAGGTGTATTTCAAACTAGTGGCGTCCTGGTCAAAACTAAATAACTGACCCACTGCCACGCCGACGAGCAGTCGGAGCACATGTTGCGCTGGTCGCATCCTTAAAGGTAGGTAACATCTTCGTTATTTTATATTGTTACCTCATTTAAAATAAGGCCACATGATGGAGCCACTCCCAGTTTGACGATTATTATCCTTAATACGCTTTAACACATTTTTAAGATTTCTAAATGACATCACATAGTTCACTAGTTATTACACATCCTTTTGCAGGCATTCTTTTTGCTACAGAATTCCAAACAATTTTGTTACATTTACGTGCTGACTGAAATGCTGCTAAGTGCTCTTCATGTAATACCAATAAAAGTAATATTGCTTCGTGTGTTCTTTTCGATTAATCTGTGTAACTTTCTTCAGCTGCTGGATACTTCATAGAATAAAAGTATTTATTGCTTTTGTAAAGAACATATTCAAGTAGTAACTTACATGCTAATATATTGCTTAGCTGTTTGGGGGATCTTACTGTGCCAAATTTCTGTTCAAGTTCTTTGTCATCCACATCATCTTTCAAGGTCATTTGAGAGAATGAGGATGTTTGAGGTATATTTAATTGTTCTCTGTGCTCTTTAGTCTTTAGTAAGGTCCATATAATAAACACTTTTAGCTACAATTTAAATGAGTTAGTAAAATGTTGTTATACCTTCATCTGGTTTCATTATATACACATATCTTGTCACTAGCAGAAAATATTTCACCAGTTTCGTCCATACCACTACCGACACCAGGTTACTAATTTTTATTTAAGTAACAAACTATTTTTTGGTGGAAGCTCGCGCTCGAAGGCTAAATTTGTAGGTATCTGATTATCATTTCTTATAAATGATAACAAACTAGAATTTGATATTCATAGAAAAAATACTGCCACTGACCATTTGACCGTTATATTACTAATGAGTCATTTGACTGCGACAAACAAAAATTGGTAACATCGTACTGGTTGGTCACTTTAGATTTAGTTTTTTTTACGTGTGAACATCATAATATCAATGCATTTTAGAGATACCGATAATATTTTAGTATTTCCCAGTATGCTTGGATAAATGTAAGAAGAGTCAATAATGAACAAAAATGCAATCTTTATAATTATTATTTTCTAATACATTTTTATTGCGGCCCCCCGTAATAAAAATACTTATAGTTTTATTTACATTTTTTCGTGTATTTTTTTTTAAATAAGTTAATGTCACCTTTCGGTAGTCTTTATACAGGTATAGTATAACTACAGTTTCTTCTTTAAGCCTATACTCTACATCAGAGCACTCTTAAGCATATATTGAAAGGTTATTTGCCATGTTACGCTCAATATATTTGATATCTTTATGTAAATAAATTGCCGCACCTCGTAACCTTATTTTCTGCAAAACATGACTGGAGTGTAAAGTTGTTTATGCCGAGAGATTCTAACTGAATGTTCGTTTTTAAGTATTCTGAGTCTGAGATGCAGAGACGTTTACAATCTATATGTTGTCCTAAATTATGATTGTTTGCTTCTGGGCATAGATATGGCATTTAGTATTTTGCGGAATGGGATCTCTCAGCAAATTTTAAACATTCGGGAGCTTTTAGATCACTGATTTCCTTTATGTATTATTTATGACAGCATGCATCGCATTGCTATGCAGTATGTAGTCACGTGCTCAAAGCAGCAATATATACAGTATATTGCCAAAATAATGTGTTCTTGAATATAAGCTTTTCTACGGACAAATCTTAAGTTATCAAGACCTATAAGTCAAAATCCGCAATGTCCAAGTATCCCTTATTTTATGTGGACTTAGCTTTTTTGATGTACACATAATTTTTTTTTTGCTAATTTCTCCTCAAAAATGTCTTATCTGTTGGTTGCACTAAAGAAATTCAGCGTTTCAGATCGTACCATTTCTCTATATTTGTTATCATGACCATTTGATTGGCACTGTAGAGCATTCAGTATTTGGCACAGTCTTTTTACTATTACGCCACCACTTTGTAAACCTAGCTTATTTGAAAGTTTCCCTTATATAACTTCGAAAGTTAGCATGTTTGAATTAGGTTGGATATTTGCATTTTTACTGGGTAAACCCTGTACTTTTGTCGTTGTCTTTAGAACAGTTCTTTTTCGGAGTAAAGTAACTGTATAATCACTCACTAAATGGTGCTAGGATGGCCTCGATAGGTCACAGCACTTAGGCCCCATTAGACTCGGTATGTCATCCCTAGGTCAACTAATCCATCTAGGTCATCGCCCAGCCTAGGGTTGTTAAAAAGGCGTCGATGTTGCCGTTCTGAGAAAAGTCATGGTTGGTCATCGTTCTCCTAAAATGTGTTCCCTTAGCTTTGAAACAGCGTCGCAATCGCAGAGCAGAGCTCTATTGTTTCGTCCTCCTATTCACAGCTTCTGTATAAAGGTGTCTCGCATAATCTCATTATATAGTGATGTTTTTTTAGCTGACAGTGTCCAGTCAGAATCCCCACCATGAGTCGTAGGATCTTCATTAACCCAGGTATGCCTTTGCTGCAGACTAATTGGGATAGCTTAGTGGCTCCCTTTGAAGTCGACAGTTAGTTGATTCGTCCCACCTTGCCCTAAAGTCTTAATGGATCATCTTTTTTATTATTTGTATCAACGCCGCGATAGGTAGGTTAGAAGGACCATAATGTTTAAACCGGCTGCCTTTCTTGCAAATTTGTCTGTTACCTTCGTACCGTGCATGTCCTAACCCAAACTAACCCACTAAACAGAAATTCTGTTTTTGCAGGCGGCACCCTCCAGTGAATAGTATCCTTCAAGTGAATATTATACTCGAATAATATATACAGCAGTAAACAGTATTAAATCTCACACGAAAAGTTGATAACGCAAAGTAGAAATAGGAAGTTCAGATAAACCGAAATAGAATGAAGGACGGTGCATGCACTTATAGAAGTAAAAGCTTCCTTAACAGGCTGGAAAATTCACTGACTACCTTCTCTGTTTCGTGAGTATTAACTATTGGACAGTATAGGATTTATATGCGTCTTTAGTGCTCCAGGATTGGCTGAATCGTATCTGAATTCATTGCAATGCGCAATCTGAGAGCATACTTTTTGATCTCTGGCAACCTTTCTTTTTTTGTCTCTCAACAGACTAAACAGTTTTTTTGTAGTGCGTTGCGCTAACTATTGCAACTTTATGGCCCATAATGAGGAAGTTTCCTGAAAAATTAAACTCATTATTTTTTATGGCAAACTATAGAACATTGAAAAAAAATCGATGCGTATATTTTTATTTCCACTAAAGATGATTATTACGAGAGTTATGACAGTTTTTAGTTTTGTGTGAAGATATAGAAAGCGTGATGCGACGTAACAATTCATGTGTATTGTGACGTCATAAGCACATTTCAAGGCGTTGTATCTACCTAATTTTTCGACTTATGAAAAAAATAAAAAACACGTGCCCACTTATTTTTCATGGGCTTTCGAAATCAGGAATTTAAAAAATTAATGACTTCTTCATTACCTGCGCTGTTCGCTCGCGTTATTTATAATAGTCTCAAGTCTTACAAGGAACCAAAGTTCCTTGTTTTGGAAACAATTATCCAGATACCGATTGAATTTATTTATTTTTAAAGCGCTGAACTCGGTCAAAGGTTTTTACAACATATTACTCACGTAGGAGTATCAACTGATGAAGTAAATATTAATGAATACTTTGATAATCTACAAACTGAGCTGGAAGGATTTCCTTCAGCTAATATTTCTATTCACGACCCTACAAATCTCGTCCATGACCACGGCCGATTAAAAGTAATTGCAAAAAGGAGACCAAGTTCCCAGAAAAGATCCGTAATTCAAAAGCGGCTACTTTCCTTATGAGATGTGGAAATACCCATGGCTAGATTGCTTCGGTATATATCAATCGCATTGCTCAGAGGCTTTAGTCAGCTTGGACAGAGGATGGTCCCTGCAACGCTCGTTCTAACCGGAACAGCAGAGGATAGTTTTACTTCCAAGTGTTGGATGACTGTTCATTGCACTGCCTTTTAGTATTGAATATCTCCTCCAGTCTTTGGACGTAGTCTTTCTGCCCTGTGAAGGGAAACTGACGGCAGATCTTGAATGATTTAAAATCCGCTGCCGCAGGAAGTCATTTCAGTGGCATATCAATTCCTCGGCTTCAAAAAACCTTTGAGTACCTCCTGGCACTATAAAGACATAAGTGTCCGATGTAGAGAATCCGGTGTCCACTGAGCGTGTCGACTATTCTCAGCCCGCCACACCTGAAGTCCAAAACACAAGCATCCAAGGAGAGTCGTTTGAGAGCTCGGATTCCAACAACAGTTTACTATTCACTAAGGAACAAAGCAAATGACCAAAAGGCCAAAGAACCAATCAGATATTAGTACAGATAAAAACGCTGACAACTTAAAATATGCAGAAGGTGATGATAGCCTTTTCAATCCTGAACTTTCAGATGCTTCTGATGTAGAATCGATAACGGGCAGACTACCTGCATGTTCTGAGAAGACGAGAAATGCTGGAGATTACATTCTCGTGTTTTACGATAGGAAATATTATCTTTGGCAAATAAGAAAATTTCTTAAAAAGGAAGCGATTATAAATGTTGTGACTCCTTAGGGAAAACAACGTAAATAGCCATGTTCCAAGGACGAAATATTTTATAGCGATAAGGAAATAGTAATTCCAATAAAAAAATGTACACACTGAGGACATCGTGACGTGTTGGATGTTCTTGAAGTAAACGATGTTGCATAAAATGTATTTTGTGAGAATTTCTGTTCTTGTTTTTAAAAATAAGCTGAATTTATTGAACTAAATATTTGTTTCCCAGTTTCTTTTGTGAGTTCATGTTTTGATAACTGTTTGTAAATTAAAATTATTTTTTCAAAGATGTTTTAAAGCAATAACAGCGTAAAATTATATGTTGAGAATTATCCAGTGTTTTATTTGCTTTTTGTCAATTCTTCCTACCTCCCACATTCAAAATATGCCCAATTATATTTGTACCTCTACGGTTGAAATAATCATATAAAAAACGTATGCACCAAAGGGACCTCAAATTCTCGAGTTACTTTGAGACACTTTCTAAGTCCAATAATTAAAACATTTATTTGTCTAAATTGTATTAAATAAATCTTGGAACTTTTATATAAGTGAAAGGCAATTATTTATACAAACCCAGTTTTATTACAAAAAAAAACTGTACCAAAGTTACTCCGGTTTACAGTAGTGATAACAAAATACTTTCTACAGTCTTCTCCGAAGAAAATTGCATACATGAAGAAAATATACTAATAAATTATAGTTCACGAAATGGATCACGTAGTGTGTAAACTTATTCCAACGAGGATGGAAAAATGTGCCATAACTGCCTGCTGGCAAATATTGACATAAAGCTAAAAAAAATACATTGGAAATAAAAAATACAAAGGCTTCAACAAATATAAATTACTCAGAAATGAAATTAAATACGGATGTCAAAAAAAAAACAAAGTAGATATGGATGTGAAGAACTCGAAGAACAAAATAAGAAGCATTACATACTAACCCCAACAGAAAACTCATAGAGATAATAGGCAATACAAGGAGAGAAATAATGTAGGTAAAATAGAAACCAATGATACAAAAAAAATAGTAGGATTGCTTCAGGGAACTTTTCGATCACCAGAGAGAGACGGAGATAGGAATAGCGGATTAAATCAAATCCTAGAGATATTATCCAGTGAAGTAGTGCAGGTCATACAGAACAGAACATGCAATAAATAATGCGAGGAACAACTAGTTGAAACACAGTTTGGATTTCTTACTGTTATGGGAACTAGAGAAGCATAAATATACAACAGCACCTGTTAAAATTGACCAAGACTTTTCGTACAAATAAGAATTTAAATCACCGTTTCGAGGAGATACTACACATAACGGCTCTTCTGATATGTGTTATAACGTTAATTCGGGTTAATTAATTATTTTTAAAAAGTTTCGGTTCTTTGTGGGAACATAGTGAATATTTGCCTTATAGAGATTCTACAAATTTTACAAATATTGCTTGATAGTAAGTGTAACAAAATGTATGCACTCTCGACATAGGAAGGTCAGGATCAATGGCTGTTTCTGAATCATTGACAGACCATAATCTTATTTATTCTACTTTCCTCGGAATAAAACCTAATCGCCTAAAGAAATTTATAACCTACCGAAACTATGGGAACATAAATGAAAATGATTTTAGACGAGACGGGTCACTTCTCCATTGGGACGACATCTATTATGTCAATAATATTGATGAAAAAGTACAAATTTTTAATCATAATATTTTAGCTCTACTCAACAAACATGCCCCGCGTAAAACTAAAAAATTGGCCGAGAAGCCATTTACACCTTGGATTACGAATAACGTACAGCTTCTAATCAGGTTAAGAGATAAAGCATACAAAAAATATCAAAAAACAAAAATAGAGGCACATGGTCAATATTACAGACAGCTAAGAAATTATACTAAGCATGCAATCATACGGGAGAAGATAACATATTTTAACCGGATGTCACAGAAACGCGGGAAAGAGTTTTGGGAAATAGCTCGAAAACTCAAACTAACCAGAAGTAATAATTCAATGGACCTACCCGAAAATTTACTAGATGCTACGGAAATCCATAATTTCTTCCAGGCAACTGATAGTTTGCCCGATACTGCATCAATGGACTTAATAGGTTTTTATAAAAACAACAAAGTTGTAAACGAAAACTTGGAATTCAAATTAATAGACATGAACGAATTAGAAAAAAATATTAACTCTATCTCTTCTAATGCCATTGGGGATGATGAGTTTTCTATTAAAGATCTTAAATTATGTCTACCTTTTTGTGCAAATGCCCTAATTAATATAGTTAATACATGCATACTAACAAACACTTATCCTTCCGTATGGAAAAAAGCAATTAGGTTCCTGAACCCAAAGATATCAAGGACCTCAGACCCATTAGTATCTTACCGGCTGTATCCAAAATCATTGAAAAGCATATTCATAGCCAAATATATATTTTTTCCGAAACTCACAATATTATTCCAGAGTGTCAATCGGGTTTTAGAAAGCATTTCAGCACCTCCACCAGTCTAGTAAACATCTTAAACGATATTCGATTACATGAAGAGCAAAAAAGTAGCACCTGCATGGCTCTTTTGGATTTCAGCAAAGCTTTTGACACTCTGAATCATGAAATGTTATTAGCAAAACTGCATTATTTTGGATTATCTCAAAATGCGATTAGTTTTTTGAGCAATTATCTCAATAACCGCTTAAGCTGTGTAATGGTTTCGAGGGAATCAGGTCTTTTCAAATCGGAATATAAATCAGTCAATCGAGGCGTCCCTCAGGGTTCTATTTTGTCCCCTTTGTTATTTTCTATTTATGTCGCGGATATGTCAAAAAAAATAAAATATGCTAAACTTCAACAATATGCTGATGACTCTCAACTATATATTCCCATTAAGAACCAAAATTTGGAGGTAAACCTCAACACCGCTCAGGAACAGCTAAATACTGACTTGCAAGAAATTGATAATTTTGCAAAAAATCACAACTTAAAGTTAAATGCTTCGAAATCACAAGTTCTAATATTGGGTTCTAATATCAACGCTAGAGTACACATAAAAAGCAATTTAAATATCCATATTAATAATAACACCATTCCCATTGTCGATCAAGCAAAAAATTTGGGGGTCACTTTTGATAGCTCATTGTCCTTTGATTTCCATATAAAAAATAAACAAAAAGCCGCTTATATTCGTTTAAGAAAAATGAAAAATTTATAATTTGAAAAAATTTTTGCCTTCTGAACATAAATATTTTTTGTGTGAAAATTTGGTACTCTCACTCTTTGACTATGGAGATGTTGTATACGGTAATTCCTTATCTTCTCGCACGAAAAAAACTATACAGAAGGTACAAAATAGCTGTATGAGATTCTCATACAACATTCCATACAGGAATCATATCACCCCATACTTAAATGATGCCGAAATTCTAAACATGGAATACCGGAGGAAGCATCACATGTATACTTTTATCTACAGAGTTATAAGAACGGGTACACCATTCTATTTAAAGAAAAATTTTATTCTATTAAACCAAACACACGGCACAAGGAACGATTCCATCTTTGTTGTTCCACACCACAGAACTGCTGCGTTTCAGCGTGCTTTTGCATTTGTAGCCATTCAAATGTGGAATAGTTTGCAGGCTGCATCCAAAATGCTATCACATAAAGCCTTTTCAAGGTATATCAAAGCAAAACTTCTTAACCAACAAAGTTCTTAGAAGTGTATTAAATATATCTACTAGAATAGAATAATAATAATAATTATTATTATGATAATAATAATCCATTAATGATATAATGTGCATGATGTATTTTTCATATTTTGGTTGGTTTTGGAAGTGGTGTCGGACCGCCCTCGTCGCCTTCGCTTTCCGGTTGTCTCTTGCCGTTGCTCTTCTGTCTGGTTTTCCCCTGCTCCGCCCAATCACCATTGTTCTTTAAGTATTCTCAAATTTTGTATTTTCTATTTTTTTAAACAGTTTTATGCCAACTAAAGCAATATTTGTAATATAGAGTTGAGAATTTATTTATGATGGTAGTGTATCGACCGTTTGACAAATATTTTCATATATTATGTGGTATTTATTTTGAGGGTTGCCTCGCACATGCCTTTTCTTGTATAGGGCATGATGTAAACGGTTTTTATAATCGAGGGGCCGTCCTTTTTGTCATGTCATGTAACAAACAGACAAATAAAAATTTTTTGAATTTGAATTTGAATTTGAAATATTAAATAGTAAGAAAAATTTATATTCATTGAAACCACGTTTTTACACACATTTTTATTGCATATTTGTTAGCAAATATATCTAGTTATAATTTTTTCTCAAACTTTGGGCATGCAGTGATTTGGATTCTTCGAATATGCCATAGAACCAAGGTAAATATCCTTGATACTTGGCTTATATCTACTTTTTATAATTTTCGTTTGTCAAAAACCAGCTAAACATAATTTCTCACACCAGCATAATTCACTCAGAAAGAAAAACTGTATTTCAAACAAAAAGTTGGTTTGGGTTGGTTGTATTTGTTAGAAGTTTTAAAATGTTTATCAACGACGACGTCAAAGATGCGGTAGCAACGCTCCAAACTTCCTCCCCATAAATTTGCTTTTATAATGAGATACAAAAACAGAATTCGGCTCGCTAACTCATTTAAAACATTATTAAATTCTTTAATAATCCTTTCGGATGTTCCATCTCGCGGGGGAAGGTGGCCCTACCTTTGTTATTTCCTTGACAACCATTAATATGTATGGAGGTGCCATTCTCGTTTTCGACTAAAACCCATTTCGTGATCTATTGTTGAAGCGGCAATTTGAAGCGCAATCACATGACAATTAAAAGTGGAAGAGAAGTGATTTAGTTTGTATAATTTCCGGTTTTAACAGGAATTTCTAATTTAGGCGATTTTCGTTAGACGGGAACGGAAGCAATTTATGCAACACTGAAAAAGGACAATTTGGAATATTTACAAGATATTACAAGACATTGAAAATTTATAACTATGTCAATAATACTGGCTGAAACCGACAGTTGTGAGCAGAAATTTATTTTAGATATCCTAGAGAAGCTAAGTCTATAATCTCTCACAACTTTTAGCGGCCCCGCAGCTTGCAACAAATTAGTTCGTAGTTTAATCTAAAAAAATATATCTATTATTCACCACAATTAATTCACAAGTCTGTTTTAAAGAATCAGAAAAAAATATAAAAATAAGAATTTTAATTAATAATAACAATAAATAGTAAATAGTAATCTCGGCTCTTTCAGCTTATCGTGTTTCTCTGTATGGATTTTTTTAGGAATATCATTTTCATAAACAATCTGAACTACTCTTTTTACCAGGAATCAAAAACATTTAATTAAAGGTTTGGTAAATAACATATTTAGTTTTATTTTAACAATTTATTATAATATCTATTATTATACATGTTTCATTAACGTTCTAACTTTGTCAGAAGTGATAAAACCAAATTAGTTAACTAGGTAAAAAACAACTTTATCTATAATTTAGAGCTTAACATAGAACAAAACCGTTTCTTTGTAACTCTGAACAAGTTTAGGAGAGGTGAACGGTGAACGGTTTAGTTCTATTTAATCGTTAATTAAATAATCTTAATTTTTAAGTGTGTTTACTTCCAGCGACTTGATGCAATTTAGTTTCAAGTCTTTGTTTCATTATATAATATTTGAATATATTTATTAGAACTATCTTTGGATTCAATAAGATAGTTTGTATAATTAGAGTCATTTTGAGTTTTTGCATCCATTGCAAAAAATGGAAACATGTTAGGTATTGTTATAAATTATGGAAATAAAAGTAGATTTGTTACTTATCAAACCTTTAATTAGAAACTAATTGCCATTAAGTAAATACAGATTGAATTAAATTTTCAGAAATGATTAATACATTAGTGACGCTGTAGTTTTGTAAAGATGCAAAGGAAGATTTGCAGCAAAATTTGGAGTATTTAAAATCTCTTATG
>MU181989.1:685469-714502 GCA_016904865.1 Pissodes strobi
ACTTTTTATTTATTTTTAATTTTTAATTTTCATAGACATCAAATCGTAACTATACCTAAAATAGAAAGTTTGCGGCCGAATTCATAATTTACCCGATATTATATTTAAGAATTTCACCTCTTGACTTTCATTTTTATAACACGTCCTAAGAAGGTTTTCTTCTATTAACGATTCAATAACTAAATACCTAGACAAAATATGGGAAATCAATGAATTCCCATGAATCCGCATATCCGAAATAATAAATGAAAATCATAAATGTTGACAACTAAAAATTAAATTATATTTTTACTTTACTTACCATGTATTTCTACATTGACAATGTGATTAAATAAAGTAGTAGTTGAGGTCAAATGGAATAAGACTGTAGTAAAAATATGAAAGTTTGCTAGTGGAAATGGAAACAGTAATGAAACTGAATGCTTCTTAATACCGTATACTTTGTTGGATTTTGCGATAAGGGTGGACTCAGATAATATGTATAATTTTAAAATAAAAATTGATCTAATGTATAAATTCTAACGTAGATAAATTAAAAATAAATATAAGGTGCTAAGTAGAATAGTATGTATTAAAATGAAAATAAAACAAAGCAGTAATAATTTTTGTATCCCAAAAAGCATTTATTGCGCAGCGAAAACCTCATTTAACTTATAAAGATAGTACTTAAATAAATTTTTGATTATACGCAGAAAAATGGAATTGAATTAAATCAATATCGGTTTCGGAACAAAAACATCTACATCATTTCTCAGTAGCACACACTTCGGGATGTTTTAAAAAAAGTTGATGAAGACAAGGATCTAAGGTAAGAACTCTTCCGATAATCTGTATGTCTAGTTACTAATCTTCCTTATTAATCGAAACAACCTGCCCAACATAGTTTAAAACATGCCAACACCCACTCATCCCCCATAATATATTGTAAGCTACTAGAAACAATTAAACGACTAATTAATTATCACCCTATCCTAAGTTTGAACTTGAACTTGGAACATATTATATAAACTATGTTGGGGTTTGGAACCTTCGGCAATATGCACTAAAACTGAGCTTTATCCACAATACGGAAACAGAATTTTTGCACTCGACGCGCATTTCGCTAACCATGTTAGCATCATCAGGAGATGATTAAAACTGGTTTTAATCATCTCCTGATGATGCTAACATGGTTAGCGAAACGCGCGTCGAGTGCAAAAATTCTGTTTCGGTATTGTGGATAAAGCTCAGTTTTAATATTATATAAACTCAAGTTCATTTAAAAACAACGCGAGCGGGCAGCGCAGGCAATTATGAACCTTAAAGTTACAATTGTCAACAGATTTTATGATACAAATACTCAAGCGGACCATCAGTCTGATAAGCTTTTGTCTCTCACCTATTCTGCTCTCACCTACTGCAATCCACAGGGACGTAGTAGGGGCTCTAACCATATCCTAATCTTCAGGCGGAACTCAGGAAATACAGCTTATAGGAACGTACTTCTTAGGGGATACCCGGCTAAAAAGTACTAAAGTCGAATCTACGATAGATGTGTCAAGATTCTAAGTAAAGTGATTTTTAAGTTAAATAGTTATAGTGCCTTAATGTGACGACTAAAATTAAGATAAAATAAGAACCTTGAATAATTATCTCATGAAATAACCAAACCTAACCATAAATTAAAACACAACCCCGCTCTTAAAGAACTTTCTTATGTAATAATCAATTTAAATCATAATGCGTGTTTTAGTAATCGGGTATAGTGTAAACTCATTAATTCTGTGACCAATAGATGTTGTTATTGTTTTACCGAATTACCTTTTTTATTATTTCTTCTCACGTGACGTAGATGGATCCATAATCTGAGCTATATAATCTGCACGCCATCCAAGGCGTGGCGCTACAGATAACTAATCGCGACAATATTTCAAAGTCTTATGGATTTCTGACGTACATACATACATCTAGAGCCTTTTGCATCATTTCATATTCCATATCTACTTATTATCGTAAAAAATAATTTCTTGGTCATAAATGTCTCCCTATTTCTCGAGAAAAGCATTATTAGCTTTTTGAGATCCACCCGTTCTACTAGACGTCACATTTTCGAATAACGAAATTATGCTAACAGATTTACGTTGGCTGTTGTTAAATCTTCTGCTCACGAAGCCACTTTACGCTGTTTTTACTTTTTCTCGGGAAACTCTTTGATACATTTTCTTCTTTCTCTTTTTCTAGATTAACCTTCCAAAGTTAACATGAATTTTTTAAAGTTAACGCCGGCGCCGCCGGTGTAAGAGAATGATGTTTGAAATTGGCCAAAAAAATTATTAGGGAAAAAATAGTCTGACTGTTGATTTTGTTGATAAATAAAACTACTAAAACACATTTTTATTAATATATTTATATTGACGTGCAAAAACTTAAACTGAAATATAAACTGACATTTTTAGACAGCTATTTTTTTAATGACGAAAATTGTAGGTAACTAAAAAACTAATAAGAAAAACTCAAAAATCTTTGAATCATAAACAATTGAGTAGGTATTATAATATGAAAAGGATAGAGTCTGAATGTGACTACCGCTTCAATCATCGTCATTGAAATCTATTAGATAGTTCTCACAGATTCACTTTTTATGTTCCATCACATGAACTTTTGGCAACTTTTCTTATGGTAGTGGCACACACTAAAGGGAGATCCTACGGCGCTCGACGAGCGGTGTGTGTGCGAAGATGTTGTTTGACACGGTCCTTGAATAGTTATTAGTTGTAATTAGGGGAACAGATGTCCTGGGAGTGAGCTCCACACTGATGCAGTGCGCCAGACAAAAGAGTTCTTGTAAAGTGATGTTCTACGTGTTTCGAGTTGTACGATGAACTGGTGCGCTCTTGCCATCTGTCGTATTTTGTTCTTCGATTTTTGTTCCGCTACAATATAATTTAGTTATTTTCCTAACAAGTGCGCAAAGTGATACTTTTCCGCACGCGACTGATGTTGAACTAACGACGCCAAGCGGAGTTCG
Source organism: Pissodes strobi (assembly GCA_016904865.1). NCBI lineage: Eukaryota > Metazoa > Arthropoda > Insecta > Coleoptera > Curculionidae > Pissodes > Pissodes strobi. The sequence continues at coordinate 688,477 of MU181989.1, forward strand.
GTCAATCAGTCGAGTGCGGAGAAGTCACTTTGCGCAAGTGTTAGGAACAATATTTTTTCTACGAGCGCGGTCTAAACAAGCACAGAATAATAATGACCCGTATTTAAATAAAAGAAAAAGTATCTGTCAGTTATACCTACTGTTGCTTTACATCACTATTATTGTTGCCCTGACATGACTTAAAAAGATATGGTTTTTGGTTTAAGTTGTAATATCGCGAATTACGGAAGCTTTGAGAGAAAAGGGAATGATTAAGAGTTAAAACGGTTTTCTTATGTTGCATAAATAATTCGATCAATCACATTTTTCTTCCACGTGCCAGGATACATTCTGGTAAATCTTGGGGTCATTAGAACTATCTATTTTCTTAAGGTTTTCTAGCGAAGCTGAGGATTACGTTTTTTGGGATACTTCGTTTTACATCTAGATTTGTTTAAAATCTGTCAATCTGACAATTATAAGTATTGTTGCTTGACATAATTTTTACTACTATACCGAGGATTTCAAAATATATTTAATTTTGATGTAAGTTACAATATCGCGAATTACGGAAACTTTTAAGGAAAAGAGTATAATTGTGACTTAAAACGGTTTCTTATATTGCATAAAAAGTCCAAAAGTGTAAAGTTTCTAAAAATATATGAATATTTTCTTGTCTCTGGTGATTTTAGAGAATTTTACTTTCCCGCGCACTTTCCCGCATAGCGTGCGGGAAAGTACTACTTTGCGCACTTAGTACTTTCCCGCACGTAGAAAAAATCATTTCCCTGTTAGAAGGTGGATTTCCGACTCTATATTACATATTTGTTTAATTCGTAATCTAATCTGTCGAGGTATATTGTCTTACACTGCTCGTCGGCGAAATTTACGAGGTCCGTTTTTTAGAGTCTAATAGTTCCATTTGTATATAATATGTGAGTTGATCGCAGCAACACTCATTGCCGAATAAAAAATTACCATTGACCAGCTACGTGTAGCTCTTGCGCAGTTGTATGCTGCGCACATCTTCTCAACTTTATTCAACCCTCCTTTAGTTTTGTTATATATGATTATCATTACAGGCTTCCCTGTATGTCTATGGTGTCATCGTGATGCATGGTGGAAAGGAGCATATATTTTTATTTTATTTTTTGGGAATGTACGATATAATGGTACAGTTCTCTTGAGAACCAAATATACTTGCTTTTTCACGTCGTTTTGAAGGTTGAGTAAATTCAATAGGAATAATTTTTTTACTTTTCCTGATTGTCGCTAGGACTGTAAGCATATGTTGGTTTAACAGGGTATCTGCGAGCTCCTTGCTGGTGAAAAAATTGTCCATAGTGACATTTCTGTTTATTCTGGAAATTGGAATGCGGAGAAGTGAAGCTAAAGCATATTACTCCTAACAACTAACGTAAACTTGCAAAGACGCCGTATAAAAATACATTTTTATCTCATATCAGTTTTGTTTATTGGGTATATATAGCCTAAATCCGCACTTGCCTCGAAAGGCTTATAACTTTTCATCCACGGAATTCATATAGGCAAAATTTTTTTGCAAATTCGAACTGAAGCAGTCAACTTATCGAATCATGTTCGATCTTCACCGGTCGTTTTGTCATCAAACCGAATGAGCCTAAGTAAAAACCCGAATCGAACTAGGGACACTTGTAAATCTAAAAATTTCCATTGATGTATCACTTGTTCTAAATAAGTCCTCGGTATTTGTATGATTATTTTTTTGACATTCCAGCGATATATAAAATGCCTAGAAGGACTTTTAATACTAGTAAATCAGTTTTTCTAGCAGTTCTCTTATTGGACTCATTAGCAGTCCTTTCGATGTAAATATTCGTATTACTTACAATTTGTTGCAGCATATTTTCAGTAAAGAAGCCACTCCAGATTTCAATTATTGGTAAAGTCTTATGACAAGCTATTCCTTTTACACCTGATAAGCACTTAACGATATATTCAGCGCGTGTACGAACTCCAAGATTTGCCGTAAAATGTTTTCTCTATTCCTCTTTTCCACCTTTTCTATTGAACAAGGAACCCGTACATTCCTGTTTGCTACTGCTACTTCAGCAACTATATCTTCTTCAGGTTCTTCGTCGATATCTTGTTCAGAGTTTGTACTGTGGTCTTGTTCTTCCAGATTATCTTCCTCCCGGCTGTCATAATCAACCTCGATTTTCACCTCAGAATTGGTACCAAACCCATCATAAAACTTTTGAAGATATTCCTTATCCTTTTCGTAATTCATGATTTTATCCAAAGTTCACAGGCAAAAAAAAACATCATACTTACCCTCAAAATTTTAACACGATATTTAACGTCGGTATCACACACCGAATTTATTGCACATGGAAAATGAAGCTGTCTCTACCGCTTTCATCTTAGCGTTGACTAAAGCATACTAAAAGATGAGGCTACTAGGCCCGATTGCAGCGAATTGCAATTGGTTGGAATATTAGCGCAAATAGCGCAAATTTTCCTCACGCACGGTTCGTGGCACCGCTCGTTAACTGTGGAAGGTTAATAGTTGAAATTATACCTGTACTTGTACATTGAGCATTATTGATAAATCAGAAGTACTATTACTTTGCAGATATTATTTTCTTTCAATTACTTGAACGCCTAAATCCAACAGCTGCAAAATATATGAAGAATGGTGCTTTAACTTAAGAATGGTTATGCAATTATTAAATTATGCCCCTACTACGTTGTAGAATATGTCATACAATTTACATTATTTCCATTCAAATTTATGTTTTCAAATAAGCTTTAGATTGATAAAAAATCTGAAATGTCAAATCCTCTGAAAAATCAAGCAGGCTATAATACATTCAATCAAGAAACTCATTAAAATGGATGTAATAAGAACGAAGAATCAAATGAAATCTCTGGTGGAAGTTTGGACTCCACATTAAATGTGAAAAGTTTTATTCGCTGCTGCGATGGGGATTTTAATTTTGTTTTGATTAAATGCAAATGCGAATATTTTATCTCACAGAACTACTTTATGGGAATAAATTCTTTTAAAGTAGTTGTTTAACAAGAAATCCGCAGCAGTTTATTGTTATTTATTCAACTCGAATATCTTTAAGGTTTTCTAAATTAATGCCAAAATTAAAGCCATTTTCTCTCGAGGATAATATAAAGCCGTTGAGACAAAGTCTTTGTCACGGTATTCGAAACTGTCCCTTTAAAATAGTCTATTCTAAAACTTTATCTCTTGAAAACCAACCAGTCGTAAGCAGGCATTTTTACAGTATTCATTTATTATTCTGCAAATCTGCAAAATGATTATCTAGAGAGCTAACTATGCTAACAATGAAAGGAACAAGGTTTCCGTGTAACGTAATGAATTTAGTGAAAATAAAAAATTATTTGGAATTTAATTTTCTAAAGTTTGTGCTATGACATTTTTTTTGCATATTAAATTATTCAGTACATTTTGTTACAAAAATTTTATTTATATCGCGATAAGTTGCTTCGAATTATTTTGTGATTTGCGGATAAAACTCATACCACAATAAGCTAATAGTTTATTATAAGCTAAGGTTTATACAGGCAAGCAACGGGGTATTTAAGATGCGAAAGCGCTTATAGTTGTAGAAGATTTTAATTTAGCCTGTAGAAATTATTGATTCCTAATTTTTTATTAATATTTTTAATATTAATAAAAAAAATACTATTTTTTTTTTAATTTTGGGCTATTTGCCTAACCATGTATCTCTTAATACTGACTTTTAACTCAATTTATAAAAAATAATATTGCTTAATTAGCTGGTACAGGAAATCAGAAGATTTTAATTAACCCTGGTAAAAATACATATTTTTTTTGCGTGTCAAAATCCTAACGTTTTTCCAAAGGTAATTTTATTCAAACATTTAATAAAGCGGTTTTTGGAATTTAGCTACGACTAACTAAATATCATAAAAAGCAAATCAGAAGATTTTAATTTAAAAATGCAGATACAGATATTATAACTTTATTCTCTGAAAATTATGTTACTAAATTAACTACAATGCGTATCAAGCAAATCAGAAAATGTTAATTTTGCGTCGTTGAAATGCAGACATAGACATTATTGATTTATGAGATATTTTTTAAATGCAATTTTATTAAACTTCTTTTTGAATGGATTTTTTTTTCAATATTGTCTGTTATTTCCTGTTATTGCCTCAAATATCGCATCACTAAAGCAGCTAGAAATTGCTTCCTAAGCAAAGAAAGGAGTATTCAAAATCAAATGTCAGATACTTTTAAAAAACCAACTAAACTAGTAAGCATTATTTGTACATTATATACTACAAGTAAATATAATAAATTTACAGTCATTTTACATGTTTTGCAACAAAACGACAATACTACCAAAAGTCCTGTAGATATTTATTTTTTTGGCTGCTACACACACGGTTTTGGTTAGGTATTAATTCTTAGCTACTGTGGTTAGACAATTATGCATAGCAAGGCTGGTCCTACTCGTCGCAGGTACTGTGAAGGTTAAACTTTTTATGTTTGCTGGGTTTAGCCAATGCTTATCGTTAACGAAATTACACAATTTGTCAACCCATGTATACTAGCAATTATTAAGTCATCTTGCAATATCTTCTATTTCTATCTATCTATCTATCTATCTATCTATCTATCTATCCTCACGCCTGTTTATTGTCCTTTTTAGAAAAAAATTGGTAATTAATATAATATTGTACTGTTCTGTGAGGGCGATCGAAAAACCTAAGAAAGTTATAAATATGGTGGTTAACACAAAAGTTTTTTTGAAAGCTACAATTAACATGTCTTTAAAATGTTTATTTCAATAAAACTGTGTTTACGGATTCTAGCTAATAAAACGTTGTTTTATAGGTATGTTAAGTACTGTTTGTCATTATAACTATGAAATAAAACTATCGTTGAGTTTCTTTAAATAATTTTTTTATTAATCTTTTGCGGCTGTGAACTTTTACTGACCTAAAGCTGTTTTAACAAATAAACCCAAATCACAAAGTTATATTTTATTATAATATTCTTTTCGCCCGTTCCGCACCTACCGATACGCTACTGGCGAGTCTGGGACAAAAAAATACAAGCTGGTTGCCATTCAAGGCCGGAATATACCTTTCTCTCTCCCACCCATTAGTCATTTTCAATAACAATGCAAACATTAATAGATCGGCTTTCCAGGGGTTTGATGAACGAACCTGGGCTCTTGTTCTTCTCGGTCTGTGGCCAGTACCCAATATTTGAAAAGTTGAAAAATACGTAGAAATTCGTAGAACTTAAGAAACTTTCCAGGACAAATACTGTTTTTACTTATATTACGCCGTAGTTTAGGGATTTTTTGGGAGTGAATTCAACTATTAGAAAAAGAGATTTAGTTATATAATGCTTGGCGTTTTTAAAACGTGAGATTGTATGTTCTAAATTATAGGCATATATTTTTTTACATAATATAATGTCTTTTTTGGCTAGAACAAAGAATATTTTAAAAAATGTCAAAATCTTCTAATTCCGACGTATATTTTTGACTCAGACTCTAATTCCGACCTAAGAGGTCCCTAGTTACGACGTATATTTTCATATTGTATGGTTGTAGCTAACAACAAAAATTTTAATACGAGAAAAAATATGCAGAACGATATATTTATTAAAGCGATAAAGCAATATTCAAAAATAATCATTTTATGATTAAAAAAAAACTACTATTCAGCTACATAAAAAACTTTTCAAATATCATTAAGAAAAACATCATTTAAGTATTACAGAGCTTACATCAAACGTAAAAAGAAACTTTGGTAATACTGAAAATTTGTACCCACCTTATATCATTGAAACGAATATTGCACTTTTACACCATAAGTATCTCAGGGACAGAGTAAAATCCTCTCTTATTTATGAGGCGAGGAGCACTAATACGAGAAACAATTTAATTTCTTCATACCAGATGACTTCCTTAACACGTGGCCATCTCCAATGTATCCCAATTCGTTCCATGGCGTTAATAAAAATGTAGTTTTGTCCTGGAAAATACATATTTTCATATATAAAAATTACATAATCATCTTTTTGATAACCGCTGTCTTTTTTCATCGACCAGCTTGTCTTGTGCCTTGTTTGAATTTGTTGCAATATCTTCTGATTTTACTACTATCTGTTATTTTCCGGTCGCTACATTCTCATGTCCTTTATCAATTTTTGTTTCCTCTGCTTGCGGTTGTTCTTGGTTTATTATTTGATCTTGGCCTACGTCTTTTGTTTTTTTGCTGTTTAGTTTCTTAGGGATTGTTGTTTTAATTTTCTTTTCGTTTTTATTGGCAAATCTTTCTTTTGCTCTTTTGTCATTTTTCGGCTATTTTATTTTAAAATTTGAATTTTGTTTGTCGTAGTGTCAGTTAAATTACTGTGACATGGTTTTGAAGGGGAAGTTAATTTTAATGTTGATTTAGCTTCTAAGGTTGTTTCAATGATTTGGCCTGCTGATTTTATATCGCTTTTATTAAATTTTCAGTTGTCATGGATTCGTTATCTTTTAGGTCGAAAATTTCAATTTCAGCACTAGCGTCCAGGTGGAAAAAGCCATCTTGCCTAATGCTAATTAAACTAAAATCTTCATCATCGTTTATGTTGCAAATCAGCGTTGAGTCACCTAACTGATGTAACTAGATCTCTTCATCATCCTGCAGTACCTCTTCAAAGTCTTGGACAATATGTCGTGCAGTTTCACTTAATGGCGAATTCGATAATAGCTGGTCATTTATTTGCTCTTCAGTGTTAAGTGATTTCCAAAATTGAAAAAGTTTGGTGTAAGATGAATTTCCTGACCAACCTGAATTGAAAAATATTTTAAACTGGCGCGGCGTATTATTTCAAGCGATAGTTTGCTTTCAACTCTTTTCTAAAATCTGGTCCCAGTGCAGTTATTTCGAAGAGGGCCTGTGGAGATGTGACGTATGGAACTGGATTTGTTTTTGTTTGGACTTTCTCGAATCTAATTTTTTCGACGTTGAAAGGATATAATTTAGTACATTCAATGCACTTTGAATTGTTTGAGGTTTTAAGGTCTTATCAAAACAATCTTTTACCAGCATGAAAAAATCCGAATTCATGTTTAATATTAAAATCATGAATTATTGTTTGCCACGTAGCTTTAACGGGACGAAACACTGCTACATGTAATGGCTGCATTATGTGGGTGGAATTCGCATTCCTGTTTTGCAGAACTCACTCAATGCCTATGAAATATGGCCATCAAGGAAAAGTACGACGGGCAGTGTAATGCTGTTTTTTTACCAGTTAAAGAAAACGTTGGTTACATATTCAAAAAATGCTTCCGCATTCATCCAATTACTTTCGGTTTATCCACATCCCCAACTAGTTGGCATAGATGGCGGGATATTTTTTGGCATCCTGAATGTATAAGGAAATACCACCATCCGGCGGGGCGACTTGGCCGTTCGCAGAAATGTTGGCTAAAACTATGAGGCATTCTTTATCATCATTTATGACTCTGTTATAAACAGTCTTAGAACCTTTTTTCACTAGCTTTTATTTTTCTGTAGGAGTTTAAAAAATGCGATCTCATTACAGCTATAGATTCTGCTGGGGTCTCCTAAAACTTCAGATATTCCATTTTTTAGAAAATATTTGTACACCTTCACAAACCAATTCCTAATGGCCTCCTCATTACTCTAGCTCGGCTTGAAGTTAAGTTTTGTGCTACTTAGCAAGACACATCCTTGTTTCGTTTTAGAAATCCCTGGTGCCAATGTTTTCCTGGTCCCCCATCCTTAAAAGAATTGGAATGATTTAGATTCTTAATCAATGTGAATACCGCTTCAATTAGTTGAGCTCTAGACACTGGATATCCAGCATCTCCCAGAAAATGGATCCAATCAACTACTAGTTTTTATTCTTCAGCTGTTAAGATAAGCGGGTTTCCAAAGCAGAACATCCTTATTTCGACGGCAACATTAGCTAAAATATTTTTAATCACTTCAATCGATATACTTACCAGAATGCAGACGTTCTTCACTAGCTGTGACAGCTAGACGGGTCCGGTGGGAACTAAATGCAAACTAGATCCAAACGAGAGTGCCTCATCACTTTGGCGCTGTTGCGCAAACTAATAAATTCTTTAACGGATAAATTTCATCGCGTTTGGATATTCGTTGTCAGTTTAAAGAAATTGAATGACAAAGTTTGTCTTAGAAAATAGGGCGAGATTGGGGCGAGATTCAGCATGCGTCGGAATATGCTGCTTTTACCTTATGCTGCTCAAAATTTGTATTACAGTCTACAACAATTTAAAAATAATATCATAACATTTAAATATTTTTAAGGATCAGTATGAATATTTGGTTGCAGCTAAGAGAAAATATGATTATATTAGGCACTTATAAGATATTGAAGTAAGACAAGTATTAATAAATAACTCAATATACCCATCAAAATTCCGGCTAAACTGAAAGTTGGCGCTAGTGGACAGAAAATTGGAAATCAAGACAGAAAAGTGTTATTCGGTTTGCTTTATGTTGAGCGGCTTCGATTCTAGAGTTATTCAAAGTGGTGAAAATTAGATTTTTCACTTGGTACTATCTCGAAAACAATAGAATTTAAAGGTATGATGAGATATCAAATATGTAGCTATAAAGGTTTATCTATATGTAGATAATAGTGCAGTTGATTAATTTTTTTGTAAACCTTTATTTGGTAGATCTTTTTTCTCTGCCCAGCAAGTAGCATCGATATTATTAATTCCTCTGATTACAACCGCTCTTCTAACACTAATTTTTTTAAAATGTAAATTTAAATTACTTTCGTACTTGATAAATCTTGCAATAGAACAAGATAATTTCGCGGACTCTTTAAACTTCGAAGTTGTTATGCTACTAATTTCCGGTATTTGCATTTAAGAGTGAAGGTTTGTCTCGAAAATACGTTACGGATCCTAAACTAGTTAAAATTTTGATTTTTTAAAAATATTCTATTAGTTTAATTTCTTGAAAAACTAATGAAAAATTCCTATAGTGTTTTGAAAAATAATAATTGTTTTTATTAAACAACAATACTATTCTGCAATACTAACATATAATATGTAGTATTCTGCAATTTATAATTGTAAGTAATGCCAGGATAGACAGCTTTAAATTGGCTTTATCGAAAAACTTTGGTAGCCAGTAATATTATTGATGGGGTAATGTGAATGTATCAAAAAAGTTTCCTTTAAAAAAAAAGTACGGAACACGATTAAAATACAAGGCTCAATCAACTCGCATGTAAATAAGATAATCTTGACTTCTTAACGCAATAGCATCGTCCCTACAAGACTTCTTGTTCTGCAACCATTATAGATTTTCATCATGTCAGCAAACAACCACTTCAAATTTTCGCATTTAGATGCCAAAATAAAATTTCCAATTAAAAATCCTCTGGATTTCTGACCAAAATATGAAAACAAATCCATTGAAAAGTTAAGAAAAGGAATAATGCATTTAATCAAGAAACTCGTTAAAAACTCATTTCATAAGTTAAGGACGACGAAATACGAAATTAAATCTCTGGAACTTTCCAATACGCATTATTGCAGAAAAAGTTTTTAGTCACTGCTGTTATCGGAGGTTTTTAATTATGTTTTGATTAAATGCAATAGGAAATATACTTGCTCGAGAGCCGTATAGAAAGTACTTATACTTGAGTTGTTTATTATTGTTTGTTTTACGTCAATATTTTTTTAAGTGCCTAATATAAAAACATTTTCTCCGCAGTTGCAACCAAACACGTTAATCACTGAAGATGTTCCAACTTTTAAATTTAATTGCGAGTGTTTTTCCATCACATTGATTCTTAAAAATATTTAAATATTATGAGATTATTTTTATACAGTTGCAGCTCGAATTAATAAAATTGTACAGGGTTATCCGAGGACTAGACAAGGCGATTTTTTTACTTTTTCTGTATTTTTATAAAAAAAACTGAAATAGCCTTCTTATGTAATTTTTTCCCGCGAATTCGGATATGTTCAGCAAAAAACAATTGAACATCAAATAAAAGTGCTAGGGGTCACTTTGATATATTTTTAAATGGGATGCCATATTTTTAATGTGCTTATCCGATTTCTCATATAAATTTTGATCTAAAATGATGGATTTTTAATTCAATAACGCCTTTTTTCTTTAGTTTTAAATTCGCAAAATGTTCGTCTACCGTACGATTAATTACATTTTTTGAATTTAAAACTGAAGAAAACTGACGTTTTTGAATGAAAAAATCTGTCATTTTAAATCGAAATTTATATGAGAAATCGAATAAGCACATTAAAAATATGGCATCCCATTTAAAAATATATCAAAGTGACCCCTAGCACTTTTATTTGATGTTCAATTGTTTTTTGCTGAACATATCCGAATTCGCGGGACAAAATTTCATAAAATGGCTATTTCAGTTTTTTTTATATAAAACTACAGGGAAAGTCAAAAAATCGCCTTGTCTAGTCCTCGTTGGACCTTGTACACCATTGTAAAAAAAATTTTGAAGTAATAATATAAATGAAAACAGTATTTGTCCTGGAAAGTTCTCTAAGGTTCTAGATATTTTCTATGTTTTAAAATATTGTGTACTGGCCACAGACCAAGTAAAATAAGAGTCACAGTGGTCCGTTCATAAAACCCCTGGAAAGCGAATATGTTATTGTTTGCAATGTTATTGAAAATAATTGATGGGTGGAAGAGAGAAAGGTATATTCCAGCACTGAATGGCAACATTGTTCATCCTTTGGCGTTTGCCGTTTTTATTTTTTGTCCCAGACTCACCCAGTGGCGTATCGGTAGGTAAGGAACGGGTGAAAAGAACATTATAATAAAATAAAATTTTGTTAGTTTGTTAAAACACCTTTAAGTTAATAGATGAATATTCTTTAGGGGTTGAGATATTATAAAAGGGTGCTTCACACACTTTTAGATTTCAATATTTTCAAAAATAATTATTGACGGATGAAAGAAAATAGGTAACAATACGGTAGTTGTTTAATATAATATTTATTTTTCGCCGAAGGTATACAATAATTATTATTGACCTAAACTTGAAGGTAGACAGTGTTGAGTTAAAAGAAAAACTGCACTTTCGGACTTTCATTGTCTATATTTATTTGACGATGCGACGGGACGTTTAAGAACGGAGTAAATCACCGATCGATATCAATATTTGGTATGGACGGTGCCGGTGATCTACTACGGACCGTATTCTCCAATAAATTGATAATTAAAGCAATAAAAATCCCAAACTGCTTTTAGAGTCAAATAATCGGCTAATTTAATTAAACATCTGCAAATACATATTGTCATGACTATAAATAATCATCAAAAACCTAAACAGAAGCATAAAAATAATCAAATCAATCAATGCATTAATCAGGCACATACAGGTGACTCACTGGCATAGGTGCTGCTAAAATGATTAGATATAGATTTAGGAAAACAAATCATATATATAGCTTGGATTGTAATTGTAGTTATAAAATGATACAATTTATAACTGATTGGCAAAAATTGAGTGAAAAACTCAAACCTTTCCTTACTTTTCCATAAGGAATATAATATTACGTACCGTGGGATTATAAATTTTGCATTCATTATTATTCTATCATTTCTCTATTAATGCAATAATAGTAATAATAATAATAATAATAATAATGAAAACAATAATAATAATAATAAATGTTATTTTCACAGGAAAGCGAATTCCTCAGAAGTTCATAGGGCAGTCTGTAACATAGATAACTCCACACCACTACTTTTAAAAGAATACCAGGTTTAAGACCGCCATCATACTGACCTTGAGAAAATACGAGTGGGGAGGAAGAGCTCTTACATGGGAGGCATGCAAATGAGGTTATTCAGGATCACGTCGGCAGTACAGCGTCGAACTACTGGTTAGTTTCAGGACAAATATTCCCCGAAACCGGGGGCTTTCTGTTGGCTAACCAAGATCAAGTGATTCCCATCCAGAATCTATCTCAAGTACATAATTGGAGATGCTTCGGTGGCTGATGATCGATGTCCATACGGCTGTCAAACTACTGAAACTATCCAGCATATTACAGGAGGATGCCAATCGTTCGCAGCAACAGAATATAAAGTCAGGCACGATGCAGTTGCAAAGATAATCCATCAGGAACTAGCAGACTAGCTGTTGCTGCTGCAGACGGAAACGGTAAGTCACTATAAATAATAAATACCCTTCCGAATCTGTTTTAGAAGGTAATAACTATAGATCTACTGGGACCGCAGTGTGCTTGCTGAGCAGACGGCGACCCACAATAGACCGGACGTCATTCGTGGGCCAAGGAAACCTCGCTGATCGACATCGCCATACCCAACAACAACAATTTGCAAGTCAAGTACGTCGAAAAGATCGCCAAATATCGAGACTTCCAAGAGAAAATCCGGCAACAATGGGAACTGGAGAGAATAAGAACGGTGCCAATCATTATGCCATCAACAGGACTCACTCCAAAGAACCTGTTAATAAACATCAAGGAACTGAGATTGACCGAACATCTCTTCAAATTGATGCAGAAAGCAGTACTCGGAACAGCTCTACCATCCGAATATTTGCAGGAATTCCGTAGTTGCCACCAAGGACCCGATAACATGTAAAGGGTTCCTTCAGAGCATAATCCTTTTGATATTCGGGATATCTGGGATAAGTGAATGCGAATGCCGTAAGGGTAAATTAGAATATAATAAATGTTAATATTGTCACGACTAATAACCGTCCGAACGTTTTTGTGCTACCCTATAGAACTAGCCGCCGCCGTGCCGCTCGCTTCTCTATCTGTATGAAGTATGACTCATCGCCCGGCCGGTCGCGAAGTTTCAGGATCGCTGGAATTATCTCGATGGCCTCGTCGAGATCATATAGAGTGGCCTCGGAATACTTCCCGAATATTCGTGATAGATTTAGGATTATATATAAGCAGACCTAAGGCGAATGTTAGTCGGTTAGTTAGTTAGTTAATCATTGAGTGTTAAAGAATAAAGAGATATTAGTTAGAAAGTTATAAGAGTAGTTTAATGTGTCTGATTGTATACAGTGGTAGAGAAAAAAGAGAGTATTTAGTTGAAAATAGCAAAGTTGTAATTCTGTTAAGAACCCACGGGAAAAACGTAACATTTGGTGTCAGAAGTTGGATTGTGAAAGGACCGGACTTGTGAAGTATTTTTCGATGAAAGAAGTACAAGTACGTCATCGAGACCGTTTGATTGGTGGATTGTGGTTAAATTTTATAACATTCTATGGTTAATACAAGGCAACAAACGTCAGAAATGGAGCAAATAAATAAAATGTTGGCCGATTTCATGGAAAATCTAAATTCTGAGAGACAAACAGAAGAGGACCGGCTTCAGAAAATTTTTCGAGATCAAGAAGATAAAAGACAAGCGGATCGGGAAGAAGATGAATGTAAAAGACAAGCGGATCGGTAAGAAGATGAACGTAAAAGACAAGCAGAACAGGACCGGCTTCAGAAAATTTTAAAAGACCAGGAAGATAAGAGGCAAAAAGAACAAGATGACCGGCTTCAGAAAATTTTGCAAGACCAAGAAGACAAAAGACAAGTAGAACAGGGCCGGCTTCAGAAAATTTTACAAGACCAGGAAGAAAAAAGGCAAGCAGAGCAGGACCAGCTTCAGAAATGGATGCTGGATGTAATTGTAGGCGAGCAAGGAAATTCACAGAAAATATTGGACGGACAAAATGAGAAATTTGAAAAAGAAGTAAACAATATACAAAAAGAAGTAGGAGACGTACAGAAAGAAGTGAAGAATCTACAAGCAGAATTTACCAGACTAAAACATCAAGCACCCACCGAGAGGGCATTCGCCTCAGGACAAAACATCAAACCTCCAACGTACGACGGTCAAACATCCTGGACAATGTACAGAAGGCAATTTGAAGCCGCTGCTGTTGCCAACGGTTGGAATAATGAAGAAATGGCTACATCACTAGTGGTTGCGCTTTGTGGATCTGCCCTGGAACTATTGCAGACTATTCCCATCAGCCAACAGGGGAAATATGACATACTTGCAGCTGCCCTGGAGAGACGATTTGGAGACCAACATAGAAGACAACTGTATCAGGCACAAGTTAAGTCCCGACATCAGAAGCCTGGTGAAACCTGCAAGAGTTTGAGGCAGACGTCAGACGTCTCGTTCAGTTAGCCTATCCGGGAGCAACAGAAGAATTTCAAGAGGAACTTGTTCCTGAATATTTCGTGGACGGTGTCAGAGATCCAGAAACTCAGATGATGTTACGTCTAGCCAAATTTGATAGCAGCCGTGAAGTTTTCGGTAGAGCTCTGGAAATCGAGGCAGCCTGTAACATCTCTAAGCCAGCAATCAGGGAGGTATCCATCAAGGAAGAAAATTTGGTGAACAATTGTGAACTAACTGAAATGGGCGGTATTTTGAAGAAATTAACCGAAGTTCTTCAGGCCACGGGGAGATTCCGGGAGTCACTAGAAGTTAGGCCATACAACCGTAATCAGTGCTATAGATGTGGCAAGATTGGACACTTCAAAAGGGACTGTCGAGTACAAAGATTCCATGAGCCAATAGAAGATAGGCCACATAGCCGAAATACATCAAATCAGTGCTATAGATGTGGAAAGACTGAACATTTCAGAAGGGATTGTCGAGTACGGATATTCCGGGAGCCAACAGAAGTTAGGCCATGTAATCAAAAGGCTATAAATCAGTGCTATAGATGCGGCAGGACTGGGCATTTCAAAGGGGACTGTCAAGTACAAAGATTCCGGGAGCCACTAGAAGATAGGCAACGTAACCGGAATGTTTCAAATCAGTGCTATATATGTGGCAACATTGGGCATTTTAAGAGAGACTGTCGAGTACAACTACGACCTACAGCTCCATCCAGAGACAACAGCAGTTCCAAGCCAAGTCAGGAAGAGTTGAAACAATAAAACTTTAAGGCAAAGCACAGGGAAGGAAGATGGCATAGTAATACAGATGCTCCATATCCAGAAGGTCATATGAGGATAATTTTAAACATCGCCAAAGAATTAACTAACGAGAAGGAATCACTCCCATTAGGCGAATCAAGTTTAAGGTTGATCAGCAGTGGACCACAGAGCAACTAAAGAGAGATCAGCTTGATGATAATGAAATAGCACTACTACTGAGAGCTAAGGAAGAACGTCAACCAAGACCAAGCTGGAGAGATATTTCAACTAAGGGATCTGCTTTTAAATCTCTGTGGGACTCCCTGGTTGTTGAAAATGGGCTCCTTAAACGAGCCTGGGAAAGCGCCGATGGCAAAGTAGTGAAGACGCAGTTAGTGGTACCAAGGAGGAGGGTATCGGAAGTTCTGGACGAAGTACATAATAGAAAGTTTGGTGCTCATCTCGGAGTTAACGGAATGATTCACAAGATCCGCGACAGATTTTACTGGGTCAACTACTGCCAGGATGTGAAATCATGGTGCCAGCAGTGTTCAACCTGTGCCTCAAGTCAAGGACCCCAGACAAGATTCAGTGGGAAGATGAAACAGAATGATGTGGGACTACCGTTTGAACGTCTCGCCAGTGACCAAATGAAGGCTCGATATAATCTCCAAGCTAACTCAAGGGGATTTCGGATGAACGATAAAGTATGGTTATATAACCCGCAAAGGAAGAAAGGAAGATCTCCCAAGCTAACACCAGTATGGGAAGGCCCCTATACGGTCATCAAAAGAATTAATGACGTTGTGTATAGAATTCAGCATAGCCCCAAAAGCAAACTGAAAGTTGTCCACCTCGACAGGTTGAAAGCATATCACGGACATGAAGTATCTGATCGGAACCATCAGGTTTAAGAGGGAGGCAATGCCACGACTAATAACCGTCCGAACGTTTTTGTGCTACCCTATAGAACTAGCCGCCGCCGTGCCACTCGCTTCTCTATCTGTATGAAGTATGACTCATCGCCCGGCCGGTCGCGAAGTTTCAGGATCGCTGGAATTATCTCGATGGCCTCGTCGAGATCATATAGAGTGGCCTCGGAATACTTCCCGAATATTCGTGATAGATTTAGGATTATATATTAGCAGACCTAAGGCGAATGTTAGTCAGTCGGTTAGTTAGTTAGTTAATCATTGAGTGTTAAAGTGTAAAGAGATATTAGTTAGAAAGTTATAAGAGTAGTTTAATGTGTCTGATTGTATACAGTGGTAGAGAATAAAGAGAGTATTTAGTTGAAAATAGCAAAGTTGTAATTCTGTTAAGAACCCACGGGAAAAACGTAACAATATTAAGGCCGCTTCTTATTTCCTAACGCTTTATAACTTATCGTTAATTGATAAAGAGTTAAAGTGTATTTAAATAAGGGCGTTTACTCAATTTATTGAATCTATTTATATAAATTTTACACAACCTTGCAAAGTTTTCGACTGTCAAGAATTAAAATTTAAGAATTAGAGATAAATACATACTTTGGCTTAGGGGTTCGCGAGACTATGGTCTCGGTCTTGCCTCGGTCTCGGTCTCGAAAACGAGACCGAGACCGAGACCAAGACCGAAAAATATTTTTATTTGTTGAATTTTCAAAACTTATTTTTCTAAAAAAAATCTAATTTTTATGTATGTTATTGGCAATTTATGCCAACGGGGTCCAATGAACTAAAAAATTGAAAAATCGTGCAAATCCAGGTATAACGCTTGTTTATTTTAAATTGGGCTGATCCTTTTTACGATTCTAGAAGAAATATTATACTGTTATGCACATAATATGTAATTCTGTAGATGACTTATTTTGAGCCATTTCCAAGCAATAAACAACTATGAGTTTTCACATTTTTAGTAATATCTACAAGGTAATAAAACATCCCGTATCCATTAAAACAACTGGATATCTGCTTCTGGTACAACCGTGTCAGATTAGTATATTAAAAGATGAATGGCCTCCTTTGACCATATCCACTTATACAGTATATACCGTATACCTACCTATACGGAGTGTTCCAAAATTAGTGGACGCAGCATTAGCCCTGTAGTTATTGATCAAAAATACCTTAATTTTTTTTCGAAAAACATATATCGGGAAACGCCCCCTACGGGAGCTAGAGCTCTTAAAGGTGGGCCCTAAAGATGTTTTTTTTTAATTGTGTAAAATTGAGTTTTAAAATTTTGGAATTCCCCTAAGTAAACTAAGTTTAATATTTAGAATTCGGAAATGGAATAAGAAATAGAAAATTTTAGTCAGGTCAGGTACTTAACATTTTGGGAGTGAAACTAAAAAATTTACGTCAACATTTATGTGGGCTATTTTTTTATTTTCTTTTCAAATTTTGAAAATTTCAATTTTTTTACGTGAAAAAGTGCCTCTTATTTCGTATCATTAGAACGCAGGGTTTTGAGTAAAACGGATTATAAATGTATTGTGACTGCCAAAAATGGGTGTAAATTGAATGCTATAGTTTATCAAATTTTGAAAATCTGTCATAGCTTTTTTCTGGAACAAGTGTTTCTACTATTTTATAATAATATGAAGATTTGTAACGTCAAAAGGAATTTTTGGGGAATATCATAAATTATGCCCTTCATTTTAGACCCGTTTTTGGCAGCTAGTATACTTTAAAATCCGTTTTTCTCAAAAACGCTGCTTCCTAGCGAAACAAACTAAGAGGCACTTTTTTGGGAAAAAAAATTAAAATTTTCAAAATTTGAAGAAAAAATACATAAAAAGTTAGCCCAAAAAAAAAAGTAAATTTTTGGATTCGCCCCTTAAAATGTTCGCTCCTGACTAAAATTTTTTATTTTTAATTCCATTATTAAAGTTAAAACTCTATTTTACACCGTTTCGGAAATAATTAAAGAAAACCATATTCAGTGGCCCATTTTTAAGAGGCTCTAGCTCCCTTCCCGATATATATTTATAAGAAAAATTTTAGTTATTTTTGACCGATAAATACATGGTTGATGTTTCGTAATTTCGCGACATCCTGTATACCGTTAAATTTTAAGAGTTTTCAAAATAAATTTTTCCATATAATATAGAATGTTTGTAAATGACCTCACTTTGTATGGCTACGCTACAACTGATAAGAAATGTAAAAATGAGAAGAAGAGGCGTTGACTTTGACAACAAAATTGACATAAATCGGTAGTTTTTATGTGTACAGACATAAAAATCCCTATCACTTGTATACCTACCTACATTAGAGGTAAGCATTTTTATATCAAAACAACAATTTAGAAACTAACATGAAATATATTAAAATATTAGTAGGTACCTATTTAAGTTAAATATTATTATCCAAACAACTGTTGCAAACAAGAAATGTAAAATTATTTAAAAAGTTTATCCCTAATATCACAACTACACCAATAACTGATACACAAAAGACACTACTAATTAGATGTTTCTTTTAACTTAACACTCCAAAGTAATGTTTGTGTTATTAACGAAACAAAACAGTAAATTATTTAATTCTTATTTGCTCAAACCGAGACCGAGACCAAACCGAGACAAGACCGAGACCGATACCAAGGTAGTCTCGGTCTCGAGCTTCGAGACCCGAGATCGAGACCGAGACAAAATTTTTTTTCGAGACCAAGACCGAGACTTGCCAGGTCTTGGTCTCGGTCTCGCGAACCCCTACTTTGGCTCCTTCAACAAATTTTCAAATTAATTAAAAACACGCAGCTTTGGAACCACAAAAGTAAATCTCTACACTACTGCAAGACACAGCTATAGACATCGGGAAATTTTTGATACGTTTTGAAAAACGCCTTATCATGGTACGTCAATCTTTATTTGCTAAATAAAGAGAATAATCCTATATTGTTCAACAAGTGCTGAAAACTGCACTTCTCACACGAGTGAGGCAGTTTGGTGATATGAGCCGTAGGTGAGTGTATTAATATCATACGAGTGTAAAAAGAGGTTTGCACACTTGTTGCACTTTAGGCTTTTTACTAAAACTGCAACTTCAACATTTTAGGTCAGGTTTTATCAGTTATTCATTTGATTACAAAATGTTCATTAAGCTGTTAATTTTGTCTTTAAACACTGTGTGAAAGTGTACTTTCACGTAGTGTGTGAACATTATTGATAAATCATATACATCCTTTCACATGGAGAATATTTTATCACTGGGTATGAAAAGTACAGTTTTCAATAGTTGTTATTAATGTGTCTTTAACTATGTTCAAGCCAATCGTGGTTACCCATTACACATCTCAACAATCGACTAAAATGAAATGTACGCATACTTACTAAAGTTCTTTAATTCAGGGTACTATCAAAACAGTTACAACATATTATATGACATTCAACTTTTAACTGAAGGTGAAGTTTATAAAAACGATTTCTCTTTTCGTGTTACTTCCCGATTCCTCCGTCTGACTAAATCATGAAGTCTAAAGTATTTTTCAGGACCGGCATTTTTATGTAAATTTAGAATATTTGGATCTTCCTTACTAATGAGTTCTTCCTCATCGTAAATGTCTTGTACATCAGGTCGATCTAATTCTTCCAATATTATAAATTCTTCTTCGTATTTTAAGTTAACTTTGTATTCAGGGGGCCATATGCAATGTATGCTAGATATAATACTTAAAAGTGTAATAGTTGAACGAATCATCATGAGATATATGACTGATAAACGTCAATATTACGTTTGCTGATTTTTATCACTATGGCGGCATTTCACGGGTTTATATTGTATTCAGTGTCATTTTCTACATTTCTTTTGTCACCTATTGTAAATATTAATCAGAGCACTGAATTATAATGCTTACATATAACAAACATATTATTAAGTGAAATGCAGTTTTGGAGATACTAGAGATGAGTGAGACTGGTCTCGACCTTTGCAGTCTTGGTCATGATCTCGCAAAAAAGAAAGACCAAGACCAAGACCGAGACCGTCTTACGGTTAGCAAGACCAAGACCATGACCAAGACTGTGTATGAATGAACATGACCAATACCAATCCTATGTCCTGCAAGGCGAAGTCTTTTGCAAGTTGCACGAGTTTTGCGCTACTTTCAAATTTCGCACTGTATGACAATATCAAGAGATTGTTTGTAATAATATTTTATTCCTCTATTACTTTTTTAAATTGAAATTGTTTGAATATTACATTAAATTTGATATTTTGCGAGGAATTCAGATTAGCTTTTAAATTAGTGTTTCCGATTAAATGTATACGTATATTTTTTAATTACTTAAAATCATTATCATGCGGCTTTATAAAAATGTATTCAGGTTGGGTAGAGACTTTTTCCTAGGGTGCATTTGACAATGAAAACGTACGTATCAATAATTAACTCGATTTTTAATTAGTAGTGTACTGTGTGGTATTAGTAAATGTTCGATTGTTAGATTTTATGTTTTCGAAAATTTGAGATTTTTAGTTATCCAATGGTAAGAGTGAATTATACGGAAATCAAATCAAACACTCTGAGATTATTCTATTGTTTTCTTGTTTATTTTTTTTTTAATTTACGCCTTGCTTAAAAGCAAGGATTGCAAGACTCTTGCTGAAAGACCAATATCAAGCTGGAACATTAGTTTGCAAGACCAAGACTGTATGTGCAAGAACAAGACCATGTAGGTCTTGGACTTGGTCTTGCTTTGCTCATCACCACATAATTGAAGCAAATAAACCTTCTAGACACGCGATCAACCATCGCTGGCCAGTGTACTAGATGTAGGGCTAGAAACCCCAACATGATCTGATCCGCGGTTATGATATCGATCGATAAAAACAGATATAGTCAAAAGCGATCTTATCGTGCGGGTCCAAAGGTTCAGTAAAAACTTCATTCGTGGCAGATTTTGCTTGTAAAACCTGTCAAAGGAATGACATTTAATGAAAAATATAACCTTTGGACCCGCACAATAAGACCCCTTTTGACTATTATAAAGGATGCGAGGAATTATCGGGAAAAATTCGACGACCAAACAGACAAATGCAAACGATGGCTACATTGAGCACGAAAACATTGTTATTAAAAGAAAAATTGCTGGAATTGAAGCAAAAACTTTCTTACATTAATTTAAATATACTAGTCTTAAGCCAGGTAAGGAGAATAATAACTTCACATATCGATGAATCAACGGAAGTCAATTTTGGCATTATCTTAAATAGAAAATACGTAAATTATCGTATGCAGATAGATAATACAAGCCCTAAAGGTAGCGTATCATATTAAAATTAGCATACTAAAATCTTCTTATAGGGAACTTTAACGTTGAACTTCGTTTATTAAAATTACGATTCCGGAACAAGGTCATGGTTGAAGAAACGAGAGAAGCGCTCATGATTTTTAGTCTCATCTCGGACTATATGGCACGAACTTTTTGTTTCAGAAGAGTAGGCAAAAATATGGGCATGGGCAAATTCAGATGCAGTTACTACGAATCGTAATCGATCTTATAATCACTGACAGAAATAATATATTTTTGGATGTTTCCGATCTGAGTAAACTTTCAATCGGAAGCGATAATAAAACAGTTAGAGTGAGGTTGGTGTTAAATGTAAGATGATACGAGAGCGAATAGGATATCCAGACATATAACCGGAACCTAAACCGAATTGAGAATTTTGATGAATACCAAGAAGCAATGGAGGATGACAAAAATATTAAATAGGAGAATTAATGCAACCGTAAAAGTTTTACGGAATCGGTGGCGTTCCAAGAATGACAATGACATGGATTTGTTATGCGAACACACAAACAGAGTTTGAGGCAAACGGCTCAAATATACTGCAAAAGCAGATGGATCGAAAATATTGAAAGACGTTTTACAAAACATGTAAGATGTAATAAAGCATAACATGGAAAAAATAAACAGAGTGCTTGTAAATAATTAAGCATGAGGTTGCTCCGAAGAACTTTCGTCATTGAAAAGTTAAATATTTGCAAACCCACGAACAACTGGGAGAAAATTTAGAACAGCTTTATCACGTCAAAGACTGCAACCCGAGAGAAGTCTACCTGACATCTGGAACGTCTTCGGGTTCCCGAAAAACTGTAGAGGAAATAAAATCATTTCTCAGAGATATGTAGTACAATTATGTTATGGTTTGGAACCTTTGGCAAAATAATTTTCAATGCAAAAATAGCTATTACCATGAGTAAATTTGAAAATGAAATCAGTCAGGAGTTCGAATATTTTCCAAGGGTATGGTACAGGTATGTGGATGACATTTTCGCGATTTTCGACACAAAAACCGCTAATATCGAAGATTTTGTAACCAAACTAAACAACCGGTTCCGACATTAAATTTACTTAGCAAGTCGAGAACAATGGCTACCTACCAATTTTTGATACTTTTGTTATTAGGAAGGATAATAATACACTAGAATTTGATATTTATAGAAAAGGTACTGCCACTAACGGATATATTCCTAATGACTCCTTCCACTGTGACCAACACAAAATGGCCAGCTTTAATTTTTTAGTACACCGTATCGTTAACTTTCCTCTAAGCAGAAAAAGATTTAATAATGATATGGAGACAATTAAGAATATAGCGAAAGTTAATGGTTTCAATACTAACTTAATAAATAGACTAATAAATAGGCATTTGTTTAGAAAGACCATTAATGAGTCCACTTTTTTCGTTAATCAGTATAAAAATATAAAATATGTCTCGATACCATACTATAGTATAGATAGAGAACTCCAAAAAGGAAGTAGGTTTAAAATTAGAATACCAAACTCAGTTTAACATTAAGAAATTTTTAGGTGGTCCAAAGGACAAAATTGAAATATTAAAAAGAAGCGGAATATATGAAATTGGATGCATGGATTGTAACCAAAAATATGTTGGGCAAACTGGAAGGTCTGTGCAAACGAGATTCAAGGAACTACCTCATTTAAGGTATATGGTAGAACAGAAAAATCAAGTGTTGCCCAGCATGCTTTTGATAATAATCATAGAATAACAATTAAAAGTTTAAATTTAATTCATAATATAACTGAGATTATTAGACGCATATGAAAGTATGGAAATTATTAGATGTAAGAATAGTTTAAATAGAGATAGAGGGCCTATTCTGTATAGTCCATTGTATTGGTTGATCGAGCGTGACTAGTGGGATTCCAGGATTGGCACCTTTGGTTCCGCTTAGTTAAGCAAACAGTATAGAAGAGAGTTAGGTAGATTTAAAGTTAAGTTTTAATCATCTCCTGATGACGCTAACATGGTTAGCGAAACGCGCCTCGAGTGCTATAATTCCGTTTCGGTATTGTGGATAAAACTCTGTTTTAATGTAGTACAATAAATAGCGATGGTAGAATGTTATAAAGGCGATTAAAGCAGGGAAAGTATTAATGGAGATGATAGGCGAGCTTTTCAATTCATATCTCTATATGGAATAACCCTTTTAAATAAAATAACCTTGTGCACAAGGACGGTACTATCACATAGTTTGGAAATTATAGACTTATTAGCCTCCTTTCCTATATGTAATGTTTGCGAAGATTAGCGCTCGACACATAAGTCAGATTTCTCTTAGCCGCTGAGCAGGTTGAATTTAGATCGGGATTCGGAATTAACGATCTCTTCCAAGCTCTAAAAGAACACCCACAGAAAAGTTTATTGAGTACGATAAGCCTCTAGCTTTTATTTTGGCACACTTCGAGAAACCAGCTTAAACTATTATTGGTACTAGCAGTGTGTCATGAAACCTACTGTGTTAGGCTTTATGAAGGTACAAACCAAGTCAAAATGGAGAGGAGAGAACCTCAATGTGACACTATTGCTCCAAAACTTTTTACCGCCTTATTAGAATATCTATTCGAGATAATAAACTTAGATGAAATAGACATGACATGACAGGTATTGATGAAAAGCTTTTAAAACATTAACACTACGGCTTTATTTAAATAATTAAATTCATATAAAATAATCTTTTTCCCTATTTCATATCTTTTTATGCAACAGATTATCCTTTTGAATTCACTCATCCAAAACTACCGTTAGCTGATTAGTTTGATGTTAACCAAGACGTCCCCCAAACATCCTTCGGATTGCGCAGAGATCCATAGAGCGGTCAATGCTAGCTCTATCTTTCAGAGATAGAGTATCCAATGGAATCATATATCAAAGAACCCTCTTATCTGATGTCAAAAGTGGAATTGGGTTGGTCATCTCGCTAGAAATACGGATCAATTTTTAACTCGCGGATGCTGTGACCGTATCATTTCATTCCATCCGTGCGCGCGCACCAGCGCGTCATGTCTTCGTGATGCAACCAATCGTTTGTATGTGCCCTGGTGGTCTAGGGGTTTGCATGATTAGCCTTCATTTCGGCAACTCGAGTTCAAACCACGTCGGTGTTTAAAATTTTTTTTTTAAGGTTATATTTCTAAACAATTTTTTTCTTGTTTTTGGGTATGTCTTGGGGTAGATTGGGTTAGCACCTGGTTAGTTTCCTTTTCTTGAGCCCCCGTAGCGAGCGGTAGCGAGCGGAGGGCCATTCGAAAAGTGAAATATGCGAAGGAATGAAATGATACTGTCGGAGTATCGTCGAGTCAAAAATTGGACGAAACGTATTTTGGAATGGAGACCGAGAAACGATGCATACAGAAGCGAAGGAAGAACAGGAACAAGGTAGACTTATGACAAAATACCTTGTATTTATTTTTTTCTCGCTTTTCTCTTATTCTTATAGCTGATTGTGTTTTTTGTGATTTATTACATTTTTCGGGATATCGATATGTAAAGTACCAGTAAAACTTTAAATTTTAAACTTTTTAAATATTTAGGTTTTATTGAATAATTAACTTTATTTATGAAATAATCTGTCACTCTATTTAATAATTTTGTCCAGATTATCCTTTCAAATTTACTTATCCAAAACTGCCGTTGCGTTGGCTGATTAATCTACTATATGCCTTGGCGCAAAATTTCTCAAAGAGGGATTATCTTATTGAAGCAAATATACCGAGTAAAAATCCACTTCCTGTTACCAAGATCATTTCGGAATTCATAAGGGACGTCTGATTGCGAACTTCCAGAGTTTAATGGTTATCGCACGGTCCTTTATATCGGGGAAACTGCATTTAAACTTTTTCAGATTTTAGATATTCATCTTTCTTTGTGAATGACAAGTTGAGGTCCATACTTTAAAAAATTAAAAAACCTTTTAGTATCTTGACCATATGGAAGGAGTTTTTAGAACAAATTTTCCCCAAAACTATCATATCTCAACGATGTATGTTCAGGGTGGCTCAAATTCAAGCCTATATATCGGGATCTCGAAAACTGTAAAATATATAGTGTCTGTCACATTAGGGCAAAATAATTGAGCATTTAGGTGCCTGTCAATATGTCGTTTAGAAAGTTTTAAAATTTCAAGTGTTTCCGGAGATACCCTGAAAAAACAAAAATTTCAGAAAATCGTTTTGTTTTTCCTGGGCTTATTTAAAAACGGATTTCAAATTAATTTGCACTTTTGTATTGTCAGTTTTCCGCTCTATCCAATGGCGGTATTCAGTTTTATTTGTAAAAAAAATTAACAATAGTAAAATTAAATAAACTGGTTCGTTTATTTTTTACCCCGATGCAAAATAAATAATAAAAAAGTAAGTATTAAAAAGATAAAAAAAATATAAATATTATTAATTAATATATTAATAACGCCCATATGATCTGAACAACGACAAAAAAAAATTAAGAAAGAAATTTGATGATGACCCCTTGAAGACGAAACGTTGGATTCCAAATCGAATGCCACCATTGGATAAGGCGGAAAAAGTGGTAATGCAAAAGTGCAATTCAATTTGAAATCAGACTTTAAATAAACTATGGAAGAAATAAAACTATTTTTCAATATTTCGGTTTTTTTTTCGGATATCTCTGGAAATACTCGGAATATTTAAACTTTCTAAAAGGTATATTGTTAGGCACCAAAATCAGCAATTTTGTCCTAATTTGGCCGACACTGTGTCTCTTACGGTTTTCGAGTTCCCCATACACAGACTCGAGTTCGAGCGCGCCCTCCCTGTTCACATTGCTCGC
>MU181989.1:744502-757761 GCA_016904865.1 Pissodes strobi
ATATATATATATATATATATATTCGGCATGAGATTGACATTGGAACCACTCATACATTTGAAAATATTGCAGAAACATCACCTAGATAATAATTGTGAAATATGCCAAATCTATAATGAGCTCAAAATAAGATACAGGGCAGCAAGAATAGCATATGATAATGATGTTCCGAATTGATGGGCAAACGGCACAGAAGTGCTTGTTGTCATTATACATATCGTTTTAATTATCCCAAAAATTACAACAAAAAATTTTGCTAATTTAAAAAAAGGGCACAAATATTTGTGTATTGTGGCATCGCTTCGTGCCATGTTAAAGATGGAAATGAGCCTGATGAGGATTCAAACAATATTAATGTACCATTCCTCTGAAGCGACTTCTGAGTTTAGCTACTACTACTGACTGCATGCACGAGTGCACATCGGCGCCACGGCGCCGCTATACTTGCCAGGGATAGCGTATTTAGAAAGTCTCCGCGTTACAGAACTCCAGTTAAATAACGCAGCCTGGTTGGCTAGATACGCACGTGTTTCCACTTCACGCATTTGTATTCATGCAATGATATCCGTTGCTCCTGGGTGCAACCAACAAAAACTAACCCAAACTAACCCAAGGCATGCCAAAAAAACTAACTAATCCAAATAAAATAAATAAAAAAGTCTTGCAAGGGCCGGGCGTCGCATCGAATCCATTACTTTGTGTTCTAAACTGGCGGGTCATACTATTTGAGCCAGGCGTTCACATTTCAGTTTCTCTCGAAAAGTCTCATACAAGTGCGTGAAGTAAAAAAAACGTAAAACAACGTTGACGGGCGGGGTTGGAGTTAGCCACTCAGGTGGCCTTATTTAGCTCGGGTTCTGTAACGCGGAGGCTTCCTAAATACACCAACGGATATTGCAGTAAATGCCATGTGTAAGGCATTGTCTATTAAGATTTAGAAAATATAACGTAATAAATATATTGGAGCGCGTATAATATACAGATATATTATATGAAAACAAAAAAAGCCAAAACACCTGTAAAATAACAAAATAACATTTTTATAATAATTTAATTTTAACGAAACTAAATATTGTGAACTACTTAAAAGCATTAATTAAATATCACCCAGTCCTAAGTTTCAACTAGAACTTGACAAATGTTACATAAACAGTCACTGTTAATTATAAACAACTTGAGCGTTTGACGGGAGCGATTTTAATCCTTAATGATGCAGCCATCAGCATTTTGTAACATATAAATACGCAGGCAAACGCCAAGTTCATCAGGCTTTCGGGTCTCTCAATTCCGCTCAGTCTAGTTGCGGTACAGCACACAGGTGCGTACACTTCTAGTTGTTCTATCCCACAACCCCCATATCGGTGAACACCTGTGCACAGACACAGGGCGACCAGGTCCTTACCTAACCTTGGTGGACGTATGCAGAGGTATACGGCATCTGGGGCTACTAAAAGTAGAGAGAGTCGAATTTACAAGTGAAGTATCAGGCTTTCCAGTAAAGGGATAGCATTTAGGGATTTTTTTAAAAAGTAGTGAAAGCGCCTTAGCAACCTGTGATAAACTTAAACCAGAAAGACTTACCTTATAAATATCAGAACGAACACATAAATAAAAGACAACTCCGCTCCCATAAACTTTATTAATAAAAGTGACGTCGCTTTTTAGAAACACTTTAAACTAAGCCTCCCTCGAGAAGACATGCTTTTAATATTTGTTGGGTATAGTGTAAACTCTTAGTTCATCTATAAACTTAAACACGCCTTTATTAGTATCTAGTCTAACCGTTGTTAAGTTTGTTTGTAAATAAACTTATTATTGCTTTAATCGATGTGTCTCCTTTATTATCTCTTCTCAACTTGACGTAGTGCATTCATAACAATGTTAAACACAAAAAGTAATAAAAACATAATAAAAACCGTACTATTTTGTTTTATGGTTTGCATTTATAAAAAAATATTTGTTCTACTTTGGTAGATCTGAGCCTGCTTCTACGGTGTGGTATAATCTGTCCAAATTTTAAGAACTGCTTCTCACAAGGCACCGAAGTAGCGATAGTAATATATCTTTCTTGAACTAATTTGTTAAGGTTAAGAAAATTGTAGGATTTTTTTCCACCAACGCAGGATTTTCTTCTCCCGAAATAAGTGGTTCCTCCAAGTACCTCTGAATTTCTATTATTGCTTTGGAGAACGTTATACCACTAGACTGAACAGAAGCTTTTCCTTTGTGAAGACTCTCGTAGATACTACTTTTTATATTATTTACTTCAGAATGTTTTGTTTTAAAGGCTGAATGTTGTGGGTTTTCTTAGCTAATTCAGCCACAGCGTCACTCCAACAGTCTTACATCTTGGATCCAAATATGTTGTAATGAGAAGAGAATTGCTGTTTTTTTAAATCACCTAGTCCTATCTTAATTCCTTCCAAAGTAGAACCTATTGCAGCCTTGATAGCGCATTAAAGTCTTGACTTTTCAGACCCTAATACACTGCATATAGTCCATCGCTTAAAACTATGACAAAAGAAGCCGTGACATATTTTTGACCACTTATTACCTTTGTTATTGTTTCTAGAGGTTTCAAAATATTGATAATTTCTTTCAAAAATTCCCATTCTTCTACCGAAATTATCGGTAGGTCTTTGTCTAAGTAGCCATTGTTATTCGAATTGGCACTTTGAGTTCAATAAACCTCTCTAGCATCTATTAAGATGAGAAACATAAAATTTCAAATTAATCGAGTGAGCATAGCAACCAAAATGCTTAGATGCACCTCATATCTAATTACTCTTTGTCAATATCAATATTTTTTCTTCTAAATGCCATTCTTCAATAATGTTTTTAATGCACCTGCTAAGTTTCAACTTGTATGGCTCTCACCATTGTACATTCCAAAAATAAGCTCATCTGCACCTCAAAGGTAGAGTCTAAAAATGTACAGTTACAGCTAGAAAATTTCCGTATTTCGGGAGGTCCAACAATCTGTGGTTATGGTGACTGATTTAACTTTATCCATAATATCTTTTGAGGAGTTATATATTGCTTCATATTGAGCTGGTAACAAAGCTTTCGTAATTGTTTTTCGAGAGGGCAACTGGTACGATAAAATTAAAGCGCTAACAAAGGTTTTAAAACCATAATCTTTAACTAGTGATTCTTGTGTAGTACCACCACTAATATCATTGACTTCTTTGTTTGTATTTTCAGAAGTAATAGGAGTATTTATCTGTGAAATTTGGTTGTCTGTTGTTAACAAACAATATATTCCAACAATAAGCTCATCTGCACCTTAAAGGTTAACAAAAAGATACTTCCTCTCCATGTTTTTTTTTAATTATTAGATGTAGATTTTAAAGTTAATTCCTGCTTAAATATGTTACAAGTTGCTTTGGAATTTTCAGCAAAAAGATTCCATACTAAGAAGGATTTTATTGATTCTTTTGTGCCATATCACTATCTGGTATTTATTGCTGTAAATTTAAAATCGGACTAATTTACATGTGTAATTTCATTTACAAATTACCAACCTTACCCTTCAAAACAAAAACAGAGCCCAGTAACAATCGATCGCACAACTATGCTAATTTAAATACCACTAAGTATTTTATTTTATTAACTTATTATTATGGGAAACACTTAGGATAACAATTCATTTATAGAGCTGACGACGACTAAAAAATAACAAATATACAGATAAAATCGACGTGGTGACGTGCTGTTACAACGTTCCAACCTCCTCGCCTTGGTCATCGCTGTTTGCCAGTTAGTTTCGATTCATCGTTTTACGTTCCACAACTTCCACAAGGCCACAACTTGACTATTAAAGTAGCGCCTCGCCTAGCCACTCGGAGTGAAGTGGTAACGAGTAACGTTAGCAAACGCGCGGCGATGGTAGACAAGCGTCTAGGTACAAACCCCAAGTTTCGATTTATAGCATCGCGCATGCATGTTCGAGATGCATAATATAGAAATGGCGAGAATTTAAAGGAGTACTGTTAACTTCACGCATGGCTCTCCGCTCACTTCGATCGCTCCGGGGCTCAACCAGACAAAACTAACCGAAGTTAACCCAAATTTACAAATAGAAGCAAACATAACCTTAAAAATAAAAAAATATCTTGCCATCAGGAACAGAATTTCGTGAACACGCACGCGTGATGCTTTAAATCGATACTCGGAGTCTGTACCTAGATGTTTCGCGATGCCAGCCTACTCCTGCTATAGTAGTCCGCTTTTCGCTCCAAAAGAACGAGTAATTTCATCATTGTGGAGCGGGCAGGAGCGCTCCAAAGGATGCCGCTCC
This sequence comes from Pissodes strobi, assembly GCA_016904865.1. Classification (NCBI taxonomy): domain Eukaryota; kingdom Metazoa; phylum Arthropoda; class Insecta; order Coleoptera; family Curculionidae; genus Pissodes; species Pissodes strobi. The sequence goes on from MU181989.1 coordinate 748,803, forward strand.
AAAATAATGTTACTTAAACACCGACACATCTCAACTTATGTATCATTTCAACATAGATTAGATAGAAAATTATTATTTAGTAATTTTACGCACCTGTTTTAACTTTGGATTTATACCGTGCGTGTTTATTTGATTGAAAATTATGGCAATTTGCCTCAAATTTGTTGTTATTTTATGTCACATAATACTGTTGGTACGTAAAGTTTTCGTACCTAGCCAAATGTAAGTTAAAATATGCAAGTATTTAGTACTATTTGAATATAATGCAGAAAAAGCCACACAAATGACTTAAGTAACTAACATAAATGGTTGTAGCCTTGCTAATGACACACATGACGTGTTAAAAAATTTTTCGGAAATATAAATTAAATGAAACAGTTAGGCCATATTTTAATTGTGTGCTCCACAAATTGATTTATTACACAGTAAGTATGTTATTCCTCTTCTTGGTCTTCTTTCCCCCTCGTTTTCTGTTCCTAGACGTCAGATATAATTTTCCTTAGGTCACGTTTTATATTGGGAGTATTTTCGAAACGATAAGATTGCTGAGGCTTTGATAGTTTTTATGCAGGTCTATCATAAACAAATCCCTTTTCATCGGTTTTCCTCCCTACCATAAAACATTATAACAATAAATCAGGTAGGAGTTTATAGTAGCCACCTTTATCATATTGTAAAAAGCACAATGGCCACCTTTTGGTTTTCTATATAACATATTATAATCGTGTATTATTTCTGGTCTATGATTTAGAAGTGTGCATTATGAATAAAAGTGTTACAATGGTATTCTTTTTTGGTTTGTTTGATACCAAAGTACTGTTTGTGCTGTAGGCGAAAATTGACGTTTTATTTGACGGTATTTTTTATTTTCTGTGAGTGCTGGTAGAATTTGCGGCTTATTTTTTCGAAATATTCCGACTATTGGCAGTTTGTAAGGTCTGGAAAGTAATATATCGGCCAAAGGGACAGTATATCTTCACATACATCTATAATATTACCACGGTATAAATAAGTATACGGTAGGATCACTGGAGACAATTTCCAAATTTCGCCGACAGCGACAGGTACAAACCCCAAGTTTCGATTTATGGCATCGCGCATGCATGTTCGAGATGCATAATATAGAAAGGGCGAGAATTTAAAGGAGTACTGTTAACTTCACGCATGGCTTTCCGCTCACTTCGATCGCTCCGGGGCTCAACCAGACAAAACTAACCGAAGTTAACCCAAATTTACAAATAGAAGCAACATAACCTTAAAAATAAAAAATACGGTAGGATCACTGGAGACAATTTTCAAATTTCGCCGACAGCGTTTGGCGTCGGGGCGCATCCGGATTAATCTGGTTAGTGGTTCACGCTGGCCCTGCTATGACAGACAGAAAGCGTGCAAACGCCCTGAGATTGTGTACTGTCACGTCGCGTTGAATAACCGAAGAAAGCGCATCAGCGAATACGTTTTGAATCTCTCCGGAACGTTGGGCTCGACAGACTGCTCGCTGCTGCATGTGTGCGGCGGCTTTTGCTTTTGACGTAAAAACATGAAAACGATTTTGCTGAGTGGGTCTACTCGATATTGTTTGTGCTCTGATATTACCCTCTCCATCAGGAAGGCTATAGCGGATGGTAGTTTGACGATGGTTGTCACGAAGCTCTTCGTATGAGCGATGCCTTCTTCTCTTCACGTCAGTCAAGTATTTTAATACAATTCTAACTAATATTATAAAAGCGAATGTGAGTTTGTTTGTTTGTAACGCTTTCACGTGTAAACTACTCTATCGATCATCATGAAATTTTGTACAGATATTTTCAAGAGTACAGTAAAGTACATTGGACACTTTTAGCTTTTACCCGCGGCTTCGCTCGCGTTGATTTTTACGGTTAGTTTTAATTCTATTTTCCACGCGCAAACCACTCAACCGATCATCATGAAATTTTGTACAGATATTTTTAAGAGTATAGTAAAGGACATAAGACACCTTTAGCTTTTACCGGCGGCTTCGCTCGCGTTGATTTTTACGGTTAGTTTTAATCCCATTGTCCACCCGTAAACTACTCAACCGATAATTATGAAATTTTTTACATATATTTTCAAGAGAATAGTTAAGAACATAGGACAGTATTTACCCGCAGCTTCGCTCGCGTTGATGTACTTAATGTCGTCTGTGCACAATTACACAGAATAAAACAATATATTCGGAATTGAAATCTATTATATCGAAAATAATATAAGTAATGAGCAACAGTTAACGATACGTACATCCTACCAAAGGAATACTATTCAATCACAAAAAGTGTTTACATAACACAATCAAAAGGCTGACTAAGGAAATATATACCGGTCGGCCTGCATTAAATAACTGTCAAAGATAGTTAAAAAGTCGGATATCGAACTTTTGTACAGATATTTACAAGACTATAGTAAAGGACAGAGGACACTTTTGTTTTCGATGCTGTGTTGTATTTTGTATTGGTTCTATTGATTTTGTCCACCTATTTGTCAGTACCATCGCGAATATGTTCTTCATTGATCCGACAATTTTGCGAATAATCATTTGTTAGGCAATTAAATTACGGTTGACTCCAACAAATTAATATGCAATCGATAAAATATATTTTTTTATGGTAATCGTAATCTAATTTATATAAGTATTTACATAGCCTGAATTCATATATGTACTATTGTTATATAACCAATAAACATTCGAATAAACGCACCAAACAAGCTAATACACAATTTTTCTTTGATGCACCGATATTTATTCGGACATTTTTGAACACAGGCGAGTTAATGTTTGTTCGCTTGATAACCGGTTTTCAATCATTTGTTTGTCTTCACTTTTTAGTGAATATATCCTATATAAAACTTTTATTAAAATAGTGCCATAAATTGGCAGCTTAATTATTAAGCTTCAGATGTTGCGTTTAATGCTTAATAAATTTTTCACCGTCTAGTACAAGGTTCACAATAAAGCTAGTTTATTTACCCAGCCTTGTATTTATTTTCATAACGACTTTTCAAATTTTATGGCAAAATATTATTGTAGGTTTCTACGTCAATTTGCGTTATTGCGAGAAAAGTACACACAAAAGAGTCTCATCATTATTTTCAGAAGAAAACATTTCCATCATAACTTATTAAAAGACATAGTTAAGCTAAAACTGGTTCGTAATAAATATTACCTACCAGTAGATAAGTTATGTACCGACCGGAAGAATGAAGGATAGGTTACCTAAGGCGTACTTAATGGGTTCAAAGAAAATAGAAAAGACCAATTAATTGATAATATCTCGTTTTGTTCAAGATGAATAGTCAAAATCTTTTATTCCCGATGCTGTAGCTCACGAAAGCCTTTTTTTTGTCAGATGCTGCCTTAAAGCTGAAAACAATTTAAATATATTTTTTTCGAATTTAATTCATATTACATGTTTAGACCACGGTATTAACACGGTATAAATAAGTCTACGATAGGTTCACTGGAGACAAATTTCCAATTTTGGCGACGGGACGAATCCGGATCAATCTGGTTCGTGGCCACTGGTGGCTACCGAGGCCCCGCTACGATGGACAGAGTGTGCAAACGCCCTGAGATTGTGTACTTTCGCGTAGCGTTGTCTTTTAATAACCGAGGTAAGCGTATCCGCGAATACTTTTTGAATCTCTCCCCACAGACTGCTCGCTGCTGCTGGTAGAGTATTTTTTAACGTGCTGCAGCTTTTGCGTTTGATGCAAAAACATCTAACGATTTTTGCTGAGTTAGTCAACTCGATATTATTTGTACTCTGGTATTAATAGAGTTAACAAATTTCTGTTAACGAGTTAGTATCAACTGTGAAAAAGTTTACTTCAAAGCACCACTAAGAATCCAGCTGTAAAAGGAAAGGCTTCCTAATATTCCAATTCCGCCACAGCCAGTTTTAACTAGATGGGAAACATGGTTAAAAGCTGTATTTTTATGCAGATCATTTCGCCGAATTAAAAAAGCGTAATTCGCGAACTTTCCAACGATGATTCTTGGGCCCCTTGCTTTGCGAAGCAAATTTTTTAAAAGTTTTATTTCTAAAAGCAAATTATAGTTTCGTGCCGTAAAAAATTACCAAATTAGAAAAAGTGCAAATACCGGTTACAGAGAGTATTGGCTTAATAGATGTATTCACTATGCCATGCAAAAACGTACAAGGCACAGTTGGAATAGAAATATCAGAAAAAAATAACAAAGCACGACAAAATCTTGAGTTCAAAATCCTGGTCAAACTAGCCAGTGTTTGAAATGGAAATTTTTCAAAAAATCTGAACATGGAACCAGATATTTTAGCAAATTTAAAAATTTGTTCTGTTAAATCTGTCGACATTGAACGCAGCTTTTCGATATATAGATGACATATATTTTTAATTGAAAATGCTAAAAAACGTTTAATTATATATTATTTTAATAATGCCTAATTCTAATATGTATTCTGTATATAAGTTTATTCCATTACCTACTTTTATATTAACATCAATACAATTTATCTGACAAATTGTTGCCTGTTACTCCACTTCATTTGTCCGCTTCGGATCTGGCCCCCAGCTTCGTTGAGGTCACTGGGGCCACAGCCGAAGCGGCCTTATTCTGCAAAAAACGTATAAATGAAGTGGAGGAACAGGCAGCCATTTGTCAGATAAACATGAATCCTCCACAACAATATAGAACATATCTATATCAATATAATTATTGATATGATAATTATTATTTAAGAATGTAGAGTATAGAGTAACTAATATATTTTGTTTGTTGTAAATAATTATGATTTTTACATGAATTAAGAAAATGTAAATTATCAAAATTTTTTGTATTTTTTGAATATTTTCAGCCTTTTTCGCATATTATTGACAAACACTTCACACACTTATGTGCATAAGTACCATATTTTCAAGTGCGTATTTGCCTCAACTTGAAATAAAACTAAACACTAGATCAAAAATATTGTATTTATTTAAATTTATGATGCAAATTTAGCAAAAGTTCATGTCTCATAAAATATTAAGTAAACGTGAAAATAAACCTATTATAACTGAAGGTATTGACAGATTTGAAACTAAATAAAATACAAGTACTTATCATACTAAAAACAAACAAAAAAAGAGCTTTAAATTAGTAAAGCATTTTAAATTTATCTAAAGAACATAGATAACTCTCTAAAATAGGGAACGAAAAAAAGTACTATAAAAGCTTGGTATATAACTTTTATTGAAAAGGAACTGTAAATCTTTCTTTTCATTTTCGTTTAGTGGTAGCCTGGCATGGTAAGCTTTCTGAAAGCTTGGAAGATCTTCTGAGCTAACATTAATAGGTCCTGATCCCCTAGTATTCTTTCTTTTTAAATGTCTAACATTTACGGCTTTCTAATCAGCCTCTGATTAGGAATTTTTGTAAAAAAAAGTAAATGGATGAATTTTTTCTACTTTTATTACTTTGATTTTGCTTCACCTCCACTATTTGGACCTATATCGGTTAAAAGTTTTTTCACATCTAGAAAGTCATCATGTGATAATTCTTTGACTGTGTAGGGCTTTCCTTTCTTCTTTGCTGACCTTATTAATGTAATGAACTGGTCGGAAACGAATATTGGCCTCGATTTTAGTGATCTTGCAACCTATAATAAAATTAGTTATCAGAAGGGAATAAAGGCGATATACTTATTAATGTCTAAAAATGCCTACGAAGTTATGCAAGCCAAAAATGTACTTCTTGAACTCAAACTTTATTTTTTTTTACTGATCTAAAGGCAAGTCTTTTTTGATACCTGCCTCTTTCTCAATTACAGAATGTGTAGCATCCCCTTCGTTCTGAGTATGGCCAGCAATGAGGCATTTGTGGTAAATTCTTTTTATTTTTAACTTTTGGACAGCGTATAGTAGCACAGCCACCACAAATCTAAACCGAAGAAAGGATTATTAATATTTAACAAAAAAAATCAACAGTACTCACCTGTTCTTTTGTTGCGCCCCACAATTTTCGCTGTAAAGCACAATCTCTAATTCTTCACTGTTGCATACATTGGACTTGTCTAGATATTTAAGAAGACACGAGCCAACTTCTGTGGCACCCTTCCCACCTTCTCCCTCATGCCAAACATAGCACCAAGTTGCATCATTTCCTATCTCAGTTAGCGTTAAGTTCATAGGATTAAGCCTAGACTTATAGTAGAAAATAGAAATGTCTCCTTTGGGAGTTGGCAATAAAATAATAAATAAATTATTAATTATTGTTACAAATAAAAAGAGACCTTATTTGTTCTCAGGTATTTCTATTGCCCCTGCCCATAAAGCAGTTTTACATGACGATATTTCACAAACAGCGGGCTAAATTTGAAAGTTAGTCTGCGGGGCCGCATAAGTAATGGAATAATGCATTGGTAATGAGAGAAGCGTGTTGAATTCTACCGGCTTTAATACAACGCAGGAACTGAAATTTGATAGCAGGAATGAATGAATACAATTCGCAAAGCAGAGAACGCCTTTAAATATAATCTATCTAATGCACATAATTTTCTGCAATATAATTAAAAATGTAAACGCATAAAATGAAATATATTTTTTCTACGAGCGTGCGCAAAGTAGCCACTTTGCGCACGCTACTCAGTGCGCAAAGTAGTACTTTCCCGCACGCTATGCGGGAAAATGTGCGGGAAAGTAATATTCTCTAAAATCACCAGAGACAAGAAAATGTTCATATATTTTTAGAAACTTTACACGTTTGGACTTTTTATGCAATATAAGAAACCGTTTTAATTATACTCCTTTCCTTAAAGGTTTCATTAATTCGTGATATTGTATCTTAAACCAAAAACCGTATGTTTTGAAATCCTCGGTATAGTAGTAAAAAATTATGTCAAGCAACAATACTTATAATTGTTAGATTGACAGATTTTAAACAAATCTAGGTGTAAAACGAAGTATCCCAAAAAACATAATCCTCAGCGTCGCTAGAAAGCCTTAAGAAAATGAATAGTTCTAATGACCCCGAGATTTACCTGAATGTACCCTGGCACGTGGAAGAAAAATGTGATTGATCGATTTATTTATGCAACATAAGAAAACCGTTTTAACTCTTAATCATTCCCTTTTCTCTCAAAGCTTCCGTAATTCGCGATATTACAACTGAAACCAAAAACCATATCTTTTTAAGTCATGTCAGGTCAACAATAATAGTCATGTAAAGCAACAGTAGGTATAATTGACAGGTACTTTTTCTTTTATTTAAATACGGGTCATTATTATTTTGTGCTTGTTTGGACCGCGCTCGTAGAAAAAATATTGTTCCTAACACTTGCGCAAAGTGACTTCTCCGCACTCGACTGATTGACCGAACTCCGCTTGGCGTCGTTCGGTCAACATCAGTCGCGTGCGGAAAAGTATCACTTTGCGCACTTGTTAGGAAAATAACTATTAAATTGTTATTCCCACACGCAAGTCTGTTCAATTCTATACTGGAGTACGGAAAATTCACTTGCATTAACGCTCGAGGCTTTTTTGGTGTCCACACTTGTATGTAGTAATAGAACGTACATAGCGGCAAGACCAAAAAAAACTTACTTGAATAATTCAGTAACGTAAGTAAGCGCTAAAATTTGTAAGGATTACTGAACATTAGGAGCATCGTATGTTCACCTGCCGCTTGTTTTTCAGTGATAATGCAAATAACTATTCATTTAATATGTCTTGTATTATACACCAACGATTTATTAACATTATTTTTACATCTCTTGGATCCCGGATCTTCATAGTCGACTACTTTTTTCTACGTCAGCTGCCGCAGCCCCTCTAGGAACACCCTCACCACGGCGCCGGCCTTTCGGCCCGACTAACCCTAGCAAAATCAAAATAATCGTCTACATTTAATTTGCTAGGTTTTTCTAAAATATATTTTTTTTACTACTAACATGATAAATCACCATTATTTACTCCATTCCTCAAATGAGAAGTAACATTTCTCACCCTAGGTAAATAATAATATTAAAAAAAAACCTAGGTCAATAATGAAACGGAAACGGAAAATGTCAAAATGTCAAACTTGTTAGTTTGACAACTAGTTGTCATTTCGGATTATTTGAAAAATGAGTAGGAAATGATTAATTTCAAAATCTAGTCAATTCAAATAATGATAAGGATTGTATCAGTACTATTAGTAAAAAAATTATATACAGTATGACTCACTTTTCATGACTCCCCATAGTATTCTTATTAATAATGCGATTTTGTCAAAATTTAGATGGGAAGAAGGTACTTTGTATGTAAGGCGCTGTCAGGAGATAACGATATCTGTCAGTTAGACAACTGAACTTCCAGGCTTCCTGATATTTCCAACTATTTGAAAAATAAGTAGAAAATGACTAATATAAAAATCAAATCGAATCAAATATGATAATATATCAGTGTTAGTAGTAAAAAAAATTCTATATATACCTCGGTTGAGAAGGCCATTATTAACCTCGCACATTATATCCTTCGGCGCTACGCGCCTCAGGATATAAAAGTGCTCGGTAAATAATGGCTTACTTCTCAACCTAGGTATATAATATACTATTTATTGTCTTTGCTATTATTTAGAATCGCCTGCTATTCTGTTTTATCTTGCACCTAATAACCTGCAAAACTGTACATAACAGAGCGCCGAAGTAGAACTCTTTTATTTAGCACGGGCAACTTACATCCAAAGTCACCACAAGACGTACAGGGTGGCCAGTTTAAGAGGGGCCTATACCTTATCTCAAAAACTACGGGGGTTGGAAAAAAAATTTAAATACAAAAGTTATTCCTAATAAATTGACCTTTATTTTTTTTGTATTGTTTTAATCGTCACTTTTTTATATACAGGATGGTCAAAGAAATTTACACTTTTTTAAATGAAATACCCTATATTTTATTACATTTTTGGATTCTACTTAAAATTCTAAGCATATTTGTTGTATGATGT
>MU181990.1:483-11702 GCA_016904865.1 Pissodes strobi
GATCCCGAAGACGAAATCAAAATCCGTTTCGTGCGGACACTGCCGATAAACTTTATTGGAGAACTACGTTGGGGTTTGGAACCTTCAGCAACATGCACCAAAACAGAGTTTTATCCACAATACCGAAACAGAATATTTGCACTCGACGCGCGTTTCGATAACCATGTTAGCATCATCAGGAGATGATTAAAACAGTTTATTCTGTTTCGGTATTGTGGATAAAACTCTGTTTTGGTTTATTGGAGAAGATAGCAAGGATTTTTGTTAGTTAGTTTGTGACTTTCCTCCACATTGCTTTAACGTAATTATGGATGTAGCAAGACTTATCACGATTGTGCACGAGTATAAGTTTACAATGTGGGGTATCTAGAATATTCGGACATTCTTCTCAGGGACAATATTTGCAGTTTCGTTTTCTTCTTCTTCTTACAACACGTCAATAATTATAAAATCTTCATTCAGTAACGAAATAATGCTTTTGCTTCTTCAACAGCACTTAGCTAACTGCGGGAGAAATACTGATACCGACTCCAATAATCCGTGGTAGTAGACGCAGGACACAAAAAAAATCCGATTCGTCCGATTCGTACCGTCGGTCCGATGACGATTAGTGGACGCGTACCTTTAGACTCCTTTTTCAACTACGTAGAAAATGTTCACCCCTTTTGTAGGTTGTAGGAAATTGCACTGCTGCAGATGAGATCCAAGGGGTTGTGCTTGAAGTCGGCTGTGGCTGTGCCTTTGTTTTGGGAAGATCCAAATCTCAAATAAGATCGTTGAGTTCTCCTGAGATATAAATTCAGGCTGCTTGCTGCTACTACATTCGTAATTAGACCGGCAGCTCGTGACAGAAAAAAGGAACCCATTTTTTACAGTCTGTCTTTGATAGGGGACATACTTACAGCCGTAAGCTATCGAAATATGCTTTAAAAAAAGCGTGTGCACTATGTGTGTATATCTGAAGTGAAACTTCTTAAACTTAAACGCCCTAGCCTTATACATATCGTAGCGGATTTGGTTAAAAAGTAGTTTTTTTTTGATGTGTAAACATCTTACGCGACGGTATGGGGGTAATCTCGGCAAATGGGACGGAAATGTGGGCGGGGCGGAAGTGTGGGGACGGAAATGTGTAAACCGATTCTAGCCGCTAGGGTGGTATTATATACAATTTTGCCATTTAAAGTCGTTTTAAACGGATTTTAGACGATAAAAAAGCATATTCTAAATTAAACGAACCGTCAAAAGTATTATTTATTAGTTATTATATTCGCAGTGTATTTGGATCCATAGCACAGCTTATTTTCAATGGACAGTTGAATTTAAAATGAATATTCGCTTCAAAGTCCAAGACAAATTAGTCCAAAGCCACGGCTATCGTCCTAAAAAGGTCCGAATTTTTCGGATTTTTATACAATTTTGCCATTTAAAATCGTTTTATACGGATTTAACACGATAAAAGAGCATATTATTATTTTAAATTAAACGAACTGTCAAAAGTATTATTCAGATGCCCAGACGTTTAAAACACTATTGAGTCATAGCCCTCTTCTAAAATTTGCAAAATTTGGTTATTGACTTTCCCAAATCAAAGAATGTCGGCCCAAGATGACTAGATAAATAAGCTGTGTCCATATGTTGATGTTATTCCTGGTGGCGTTAGATTTTCGTGTCGAATTTGTGCAGTGAAATAATCCACTCCGAAGCTGCCAGTAAGTATTATTAAAGAATCCTAACTAATATTATAGATGCGAATATGTTTGTTTGTTTGTTTCTTATGTTTTCACGCATAAACTGTTAAGGACACTTTTAGCTTTTACCCGCGGCTTCGTTCCCGTTGATTTTTTATTATTTTAAACTTTGTTATTAAACCTAATTTTTATTCTATAAACAAGCTAAAACGTACAAGCAACGGCCATAGTTAAGCAACATCGGGCGTGGTTAGTACTTGGATGGGTGACCGCTTGGGAAACAACGTGCTGCTGTCATTTTTTTTACAACCGATGTCGTTATAGGATATGTTTACACATCAGTGTCTCGAGTACTAGCAGACTCGCTCAATTTTTTTTAAATATACCACTCAATTAACAAAAAGGGAAGGCCTAAATGAAAAAAAAACTATTCTTCATAAAAGTATCGCTTATGTCTTGACAAGGTAATAGAGCAAATCCCATATTTTTTGCTTGTACACTAACAAAGATATCACACGCTGTGTGTCGCGACCTTCAAATTTGACTCCCGGCGCGCGTTAAGAAATTTCACTTCAAAAAAAATCGTCTACCTGATTTGCTTTGAGGTTAAATGTACCCCGCTATTGGACTATAGATCAATTCCTTTGTGTTTAGGAATTGAGGCAACGACATGCGTTTCAGCCGAGGTTTCAGCACGCCCGCGCCCTTTCTTTTAGGCAAACCCAAGCTTATGCGGGCCAGATGAAATGTATCTTTTACATGAGAAAAACGCTATTTGATCAATTTATCGGCGAGTATGGTACATATTTTGGGTCAATACGTTATCAAAACTTAAGAAGATTAGGTTAGATTTGACTTGTGTATCTAATTTTCTAATTGAACTTTTTATATCACTCTACTATCACTCGGTAAGAGTAAATGTAACAATTAAATGCATTACCAACTTGGGACAGAGAGGAAAGAAACCTTTTAGATTTTTTTCTCTCTGCTTGGGACGCCTTTCGTATTAAAAATAATTATTAGACGAATTTCTCGTCAAAAATAATTTTTAGCTTTTGTTTCAATGCAGCCGGTGTGAAAATGCCGAGCACATCATCAGATTTTCCCCACTCCCGGAAAATCTTTCGCATCTTGAAAACGCTCCGCGGGTTGTCAGTCGGATGTTGCCGTTTGCATCATTCCCGCAACACGAGCGGTTTTCTCGAACTTTTTGCGCGAAAATCGTAACTTCAAAAGTTCAGTTAAGAGTGTAGTGTTTAGTGTTTTCGTATTATGCTGTGGCATACTTACATGTAGGTATTATTAAGATGAAAAATGTTTTTGCAATTGCTTATTTTTTATCTCTAAAAATTTTTGTTGAAGATAGAAATATAAAATTTAGCCTGCTTCGATAAGTGTTCATGTTCCATATAGTTGTGTATCAGCGTGAAATTTAAATAGTTTTATTATACGTCCAAAGTTCGGAAGACTCATTAAGATGTTTGTGGCGAGATTTACCAGTTTTTTCTTTTGGTAGGTACATTGTTCTCAGATGGCATTAGAGTATTCGTGTCCAATATTCGCGCGTTTAAAACGCCGACTTTTCCAAAGTTTTAGGTATATTACACGGAATTGGGAGTGAGTTCTATTGTCTTTGATTATGTTATGATTTTCTGAGCGTATCAAAATAATTATAAAATTCGTTCCCTAAATCGGCGCCTTAAAAACGACAGCTTCTTCATAGTTAAAGGCGGTATGTTATTTAACGAGGGTATTTTGTTGTTTTTCTTATTCCTTTTTACTATCTTGTTTAGTCAGCATGTTACGAACATGAACATCTAGATAAATATTCAGAATGTTCGTTGTAAAGTCTTTACGACGTTAATTGCCACGGCATAAAAACCATTAAGTCTGCATTTCCTTTGTTAAAGAAGCCGGAGCAAGGGCGGCGCGGGAAAATTAGTTCAAATACATTGGGATAATGTATTCTCATATACGTGTGATTGTGTCTGAAACGTATCAATTTTTTCTTTTTTCAAGTCGAAAGGAAAAGTCGCACCCGTTTATGATTCAGTTTTATTTACTTGGGAATCTAATGTAAGTTCAGAATTTTTTCTCCGAGTTTTCATAGCGTGAATTCGAATTTGACGTTATTGTACTAGAATTTTCCAATCAAATATCACAGTCAGTTGGAGACTCAAATTCAATCTTTCCGTATAATCCAGTGGCGTAGTCAGTTTTTCTAGCACTTTCCGTTATTTAGTTATGAAGCAAATATGTTTTTTAAATGCAACACCCTGTATATTATTTTTTATGTTTATTAGGCATAATGTGGGATTTCCAAGAAAATAAAATTGTATATAATTATTTTCAAAAACAAGCTCAGAATTGATGTTCCTTTACTAAAAACAAAATAGGCCAGTCATATACAGGGTGCTACAAATTCGAGTGCATGCATGGGGATCTCGGGAACAGTAACAGATACGAGGTCGGTTAAAATAAGGCAAAGTTGCGCAATTTGATGTCCAAGAAGATGCGGTTTTAAAATTTGAAAAATTCTGAACACTTCCGGAGATATCCGGAAAAGAATGAAATTTTCGAAAATCGCTTTTATTTTTTTCTGACGTTATTTGAAAAAATATTTTAAAATAAATAACACTTTTTCATTGCCCTTTTTTCCCCTCTACAAGAAAACACTGTTAAATTTAAAATCCGACGTTTCGTCTCCTAGCAACCATCATCAACTTAATTTTTTTAAATACGGTCCTAGTTTTTTTTTGTTTTTCGTTGCCTATTACCCTCCCTAAGGCAATGACGTATCGCAAATATAAGAAAATTTCATAATGTTATGAAAAATTCGCCCTAAAATGTATGAATCGCACATCTCTGTCTAACACATTATTTTATTTATAAATCCGTGTTTATTCAACGCATTGAAGAACGATTAAATTGGAATCATTTATGCTTATATGTTGAAATGAAAGTATGGGTAAATTTCGGCTAGATAAACAATAATATCAAATTTTTGAATTTAGTTTTTGACGGTATGGGTTCAGAAAGAAAAAAAATTAGGTTTTCTTTGGCCAACGTTTTGAAAAATGTACCCACAAAGCCCTAGATTTTCCGAACCGTTGCCCAAGGGAATACTAGATTCTCTTGTTTCTTAACCCACACCCATAAAAAGCCAATTTACAAATTATTAGAGAGTTGCAAAGAATACCTAATAATAGGAAGAAGGTAGGAAATTAGCTTTTATTTAAAGTCTAAAATCTCACAAATGTTAAAGAACTAGGTAAATAAAATTTTAATAACAAAACTAAATATAGCTCATAAGCAAATCACTAAAGTATAACTTCAGTGTTTTTGCGAAATGGAAATTCAACATTAACATAAAAATAGCAAAAACATACAACAAATAAATACATAATTAGGTTATTTATTTATGTATTTATTTGTTGTAGATGTTTTTGCTATTTTTATGTTAATGTTGAATTTCCATTTCGCAAAAACACTGAAGTTATACTTTAGCGTTTTGCCTATGAGTTAAATTTAGTTTTATTACTAAAGTTTTATTTACCTAGTTCTTTAACATTTGTGAGATTTTAGATTTTAAATAAAACCTAATTTCCTACCTTTTTCCTATTCTTAGGTATTCCTTGCAACTCTCTAATAATTTTTACATTGGCTTTTGATCGGTGTGGGTTAAGAAACGAGAAAAACTAAGATTCCCTTGGCAGTGGCGTAGCTAGAAATGTGGGCGCCGGGGGGCAAGCCTATCCGCTGGCGCCTAAAACAAACCTATATATTGTGTATATACGCAAATTATTCCAAAAACAATACATCATAATGTTAAACGTATATTTTTGAAGTGAAACTTCATAACGCGCGCCGGGAGTAAAATTTGAAGGTCGCGATCCCGACACACGGCGGGCGAGCTGGTAGGGAACGGAACACGGTCACGGACGTTTATTGTGATATCTTTGTTAGTTTACAAGATAAAAAGACGGGATTTGCTGTATTACCTTGTCAAGACATAAGCGAAACTTTTATGAAGAATAGTTTTTTTTTCATTTAGGCCTTCCCTTTTTCTTAATTGAGTGACACCTATATTTAAAAAAACTACTTTTTAACCAAATTCGTTAAGATATGTATAAGGCTAGGGCGCTTAATTATTGTGATATATTTGTTAGTTTACAAGATAAAAATATGGGGTTTGCTCTATTACCTTGTCAAGCCATAAGCGAAACTTTTATGAAGAATAGCTTTTTTTCATTTAAGCCTTCTCTTTTTGTTAATTGAGTGATATATTAAAAAAAAAACAACTTTTTAACCAAATTTGAGGCTAGGGCGTTTAAGTTTAAGAAGTTTCATTTCTGATATGCGCACATAGTGCACACCCTTTTTTTTACAGGAATATGAATATAAAATATATAAACGGCAACCAACCAACAGGTACATACGTATTTAAATATAAACGTAAACTAAAAATCTGTAACCTTAATCAATTAATTAATTAATTAAACATGCAGTCTTTCTTCGGTTTTGAATCGACTTAAATTGAGGTGTCTCATATCAAAACTGACAATCTCCACTTTCGGCAAAAAATTAGATTCTTAGCAGACTTTGCCTCCGGATGGTTCTTTATCATGTCAAAAACTCTATTTGTAGCAAAACCACAGCATATATATATGCTGTGGCAAAACTAACAATATCCCGCATAATAGGTAGTTTGAAAACTGACTTCCACTGCTAAGTTAACAATCTCCGCCATACTATTCAGAGCAAAGTAGACAATATCCATTTCAGCCAATAGCATCCGGAGAGTCGGAGTGCGTGACACTTGACACCCGCCAATGAGGAATTACTTTATTTCAAACAATTTTTTGACCGGAGTAACGTGTGTTTAGAAACCGAAGGTGACGATCTATGTGGACCAATTGAGGAATTTCCCGAATTCGTCATATAAGTTTTAGTTAATTAATATAAGTCTTAAAAAAAGTCTTTCAATATTGAGGAATATGTTAAACTTTGGTATTTTTGTATCGTTTCTCAATCAATAAAAACATTTTTTTGTTTAATTCTCTAACAATGAAATACTGGCATTCTCTGTAGCAAACTCGACAATCTCCATGTGCTACCGCAGCAAAATCAGCAATATCCAAGCATTCATATCAAAGTTGGAAATCTCCAAATTTAAATCTAAAATTACTATTATGCATTGCAACCTATGAAAAAATCACCTTAAATACATGCTGCCAAACATATTTTTTCAACAACTACAAACACAGTACCGCCTAAATACGAAACTCTAAAAAACACATACTTTTTCACGACCGAAATTTTCAGTTTTTTTGTCTTTGAAGTCGCATGCCGCCTTACGCAGCGTTTTTACAAATTTGCATGTACCAAATGCCGCCGCGCCGGGATATATCTTTTTAGTCCGCGTAGAATAAATAATAAATACCTGACACAAAATGTATTGGTTGGGTAAAAAGTTTAATACATATTTTGTTCTTTGATTGTATTATAATTTAATTAATTTAAAAACTCAGTTAAGCTCATGAGCATTGTTAGCATTAGCATATTTATAAATTCGGAGTGGCGCCTAATTTCTTTTGGCGCCGTGGGGCCTTGCCCCCCCTGGCCCACCCGGTAGCTACGCCACTGTCCCTTGGCCAACGTTTCGGAAAATCTAGGGCTTTGGGGATACATTTTTCAAAACGTTGGCCAAAGGAAACCTAATTTTTTTTCTTTCTGGACCCATAGCGTTAAAAACCAAATTTAAAAAGTCGATATTATTGTTTTTTTACAGCCGCGCGCAAAATAACTAAATTCTAAATTCAAATGAAATCGCAAAATCGACGAATGCCGTGGATACTTATTTTGCGCTCTAGCGCGAACATGGAAAAGGAAAATCTCACTTTTTCCGTCTAGTGTGCTGAATGGTCATGGAAACCGAAGATAAATAAATGACAGTCATGCGTTTGTTACAGTTTGTTGCTGGCACTCCTGTTCTAAATATGCCCGAAGCCCGAACATAATATGTCAAAACTGACAGTCATTTGCAATTTTCAGAATAAGTATAGAGAAGAATGTGCATTTAATTTTAAAAAATGCGGCTGTAGAAAAAGTTCTGTGTGTTTTTCGAGCGCAAAGTAAGATTGCCGATTTCGAAAGATTACTGCGCTCCGCTGCGCGTCGCGCAGTAACATTCTTTCTCAAGCGGCAATCCGTTACTTTGCGCTCTAAATACACAAATAACTATTATCTCTAGTCCAAATTTACCCATACTTTCATTTCAACATAAAAGTATAAAAGTTTCCAATTCAATCGTTTTTCAATGCGTTGAATAAGGACGGATTTATAAATAAAATAATGTGTTAGACAGAGATGGGCGATTCATACATTTTAGGGCGAATATTTCATAAATTTATGAATTTTTCTTATGTTTGCGATACGTCATTGCCTTACGGAGGCCAAGAGGCAACGAAAAACAAAAAAATATATCCAGGACCTTATTTAAAAAAATTAAGTTGATGCTTGTTGCTAAAAGGCGAAACGTCGGATTCTAAATTTAACAATGCCATCTTGTAGAGAGGAAGAAGTGGCCATGAAAAAGTGTTATTTATTTTAAAAAATTTTTTCAAATAACGTCAGAAAAAATAAAAACGATTTTGGAAAATTTCGTATTTTTCCGGATATCTCCGGAAGTGTTCAGAATTTTTCAAATTTCAAAACGGCATCTTGTTGGACATCAAATTGCGCAACTTGGCCTTAATTTAATAGACCTCGTATCTCTTACGGTTCCCGAGATCCCCATACATGCACTCGAATTTGTAGCACCCTGTAGTACATTAAAATCACAAACTAACGGATAGTTGTGATTTTTTAATATGTTTTTAGGAGCACTACCAGTAGTATATAGCCAAGTTTGCAGCTTCGAAAAACATGTGCTAACTTCGTAGCACTCGAAAAACCGCAAAATGTCCGCACTTGTTGCGGTTTTTTTCACTATAGCTCCTAAACTATGAGATTTTTCATGAAACATGTTATTCACGTTTTTAAAGCAGATTAAATTTGCTAACAGTTGAGGCTAGAACCAGCTCTGTAGGTCCAATAGTTACCAAGATACGGTCCTTCAAAAATTGTAAATTTTTTCCAAGAAAGTGAATTTTTTAAGATTTATCAACTTTTTGGGAAAATACTCATTTTACGGGTAAAGTCATAGGAAGAGATGTTGTAGCAAATATAATTAGCTTTAATTTGAGCATAGAACGACTGATAGTTTCCTCAAAATGCTTAAACATTCAAAAAATGGGAAAACTGCATATTTCGCAAAATTTGCTCTGTTGAGTTTTCACGACGCCGACGGTTTGAGGGGTATTTGACTAGAGCATACGTAATATTTTGAAATGTGTTTCATTAGTTGAATGGGATTAAAAAAGAAATAAAAGGCAAAAAGTGAATACCAGAATTATGATCCTTCAGCATATTGGAACAAATTTATCTAATTATTATATTGTCATCAGTGTGCAAATTTTCAAGTTAATCGGACGACTTTAAGTGATTAAAAATGATGTTGAAAGATTCCATTACATACATGCTCCTTCCTCTGTGGGGATGAAATCAGTGAGGAATTTCTCAAGCTTCAAAAGAAAACTGCAGTGTCTCGACGGAATGTTGTTCAAACAGCTGAATACTTGCAGCAAAATATTTGTTGCAGAATTGAGTTTCTATTGTCTTTGATTATGTTATGATTTTCTGAGCATATCAAAATAATTATCAAATTCGTTCCCTAAATCGGCGCCTTAAAAACGACAGCTTCTTCATAGTTAAAGGCGGTATGTTATTTAACGAGGGTATTTTGATTTTTCTTTATAATTTTTACTATCTTGTTTAGTCAGCATGTTTTGTACTGCTATGTTAAGAACATGAACATCTAGATAAATATTAAAAATGTTCATTGTAAATTCTACGAAGTTAATTGCCACGGCCCACGGCATAAAAACCATTAAGTCTGTATTTCCTTTGTTAAAGAAGCCGGAGCAATGGCGGCGTGGGAAAATTAGTTCAAATACATTGGGATAATGTATTCTCATATACGTGTGATTGTGTCTGAAACGTATCAATTTTTTCTTTTTTCAAGTCGAAAGGAAAAGTCTCACCCGTTTATGATTCAGTTTTATTTACTTGGGAATCTGATGTAAGTTCAGAATTTTTTCTCCGAGTTTTCATAGCGTGAATTCGAATTTGGCGATATTGTAATAGAATTTTCCAATCAAATATCACAGTCAGTTGGAGATTCAAATTCAATTTTTCCGTATACTCCAGTGGCGTAGTCAGTTTTTTCTAGCACTTTCCGTTGTTTAGTTATGAAGCAAATATATGTTTTTTAAATGCAACACCCGGTATATTATTTTTTATGTTTATTAGGCATAATGTGGGATTTACAAAAAAATAAAATTGTATACAATTATTTTCAAAAACAAGCTCAGAATTGATGTTCCTTTAAAATGTTCTTTTGTGTCCAGTTAGTAGGCTATGGGTAAAATTTATTAAAAACAAAATAGGCCAGTCATATACGGGGTGCTACAAATTCGAGTGCATGCATGGGGATCTCGGGAACAGTAAGATATACGACGTCGGTTAAATTAACGGAAAGTTGCGCAATTTGATGTCCAACAAGATGCGGTTTTAAAATTTCAAAAATTCTGAACACTTTCGGATATATCCGGAAAAGAACGAAATTTCCGAAAATCATTCTTATTTTTTTCTGACGTTATTTGAACAAATATTTTAAAATAAATAACACTTTTTCATTGCCCTTTTTTCCCTCTACAAGAAAACACTGTTTAATTTTAAATCACACATTTCGTCTTCTAGCAACCATCATCAACTTAATTTTTTTAAATAGGGTCCTGTTTTTTTTTCGTTGCCTATTACCCTCCCTAAGGCAATGACGTATCGCAAATATAAGAAAATTTCATAATGTTATGAAAAAGTCGCCCTAAAATGTATGAATCGCACATCTCTGTCTAACACAGTATTTTATTTATAAATCCGTCTTTATTCAACGCATTGAAGAACGATTAAATTGAAAACATTTATACTTTTATCAAAGAATATAATGGCACGCGTGCTATTAGATTCTTTGCTTTTATGTTGAAATGAAAGTATGGGTAAATTTCGGCTAGATAAACAATAATATCAAATTTTTGAATTTAGTTTTTGACGGTATGGGTTCAGAAAGAAAAAGAATTAGGTTTTCTTTGGCCAACGTTTTGAAAAATGTACCCACAAAGCCCTAGATTTTTCGAAACGTTGGCCAAGGGAATCCTAGTTTCTCTTGTTTCTTAACCCACACCATAAAAAGCCAATTTAAAAATTATTAGAGAGTTGCAAAGAATACCTAAGAATAGGAAGAAGGTAGGAAATTAGCTTTTATTTAAAATCTAAAATCTCACAAATGTTAAAGAACTAGGTAAATAAAACTTTAATAACAAAACTAAATATAGCTCATAAGCAAATCGCTAAAGTATAACTTCAGTGTTT
>MU181990.1:11712-23156 GCA_016904865.1 Pissodes strobi
TCGGATTCTAAATTTAACAATGCCATCTTGTAGAGAGGAAAAAGTGGCCATGTAAAAGTGTTATTTATTTTAAAATATTTTTTCAAATAACGTCAGAAAAAAATAAACACGATTTTGGAAAATTTTGTATTTTTCCGGATATCTCCGGAAGTGTTCAGAATTTTTCAAATTTCAAAACGGCATCTTGTTGGACATTAAATTGCGCAACTTTGCCTTAATTTAATAGACCTCGTATCTCTTACGGTTCCCGAGATCCCCATGCATGCACTCGAATTTGTAGCACCCTGTAGTACATTAAAATCACAAACTAACGGATAGTTGTGCTTTTTTAATATGTTGTTAGGAGCACTACCAGTAGTGTATAGCCAAGTTTGGAGCTTCGAAAAACATGTGCTAACTTCGTAGCACTCGAAAAACCGCAAAATGTTCGCACTTGTTGCGGTTTTTTCACTATAGCTCCTAAACTATGAGATTTTTCAAGAAACATGTTATTCACGTTTTAAAAGCAGATTAAATCTGTAGGTCCCATAGTTACCAAGACACGATCTTCAAAAAATTGTAAATTTTTCCCAAGAAAGTAGAATTTTAAGTTCTTATCAACTTTTTGGGAAAATACTCATTCTACGGGTAGTCATAGGAAGGGATGTTGTAGCAAATGTAATTAGCTTTAATTTGAGCATAGAACGACTGATAGTTTCCTCACAATGCTTAAACATTCAAAAAATGGGAAAACTGCATATTTCGCAAAATTTGCTCTGTTGAGTTCTCACGATGCGACGGTTTGAGGGGTATTTGACTAAAGCATACCTAATATATTTTTCAAATGTGTCTTCCGTTAGTTGAATGGGATTAGAAAACAAATAAAAGGCAAAAGTGAATAACAGAATTATGATCCTTCATCATATTGGAACAAATTTATCTAATTATTATATTGTCATCAGTGTGCAAATTTTCAAGTTAATCGGACGACTTCAAGTGGGTAAAAATGATGTTGAAATATTCCAATACATACATGCTCCTCTGTGGGGATGAAATCACTGAGGAATTTTTCAAGCTTCAAAAAAAAACTGCAGTTCTCGACGGAATTTTGTTCAAACAGCTGAATCTGTGAGCGTTAGGGCGATCATGCTTGAAGCAGCTGAGCGTCGAGGGGACAGCAAATTATACATCGTCTTGCTTCTGTAAATGACCTAGTTGCAGCTGATACTAAGTTTCACAGGCAATGCAGCATCCAACTGTACAGGGTGTCCGGTTATAAATGTAACCCCCCTTTAACTTTTTTATTTGCCCTCGTATAAAAAAATGTTAAATACAAAAGTTGTAAGGATTTTCATACAGTTTTCTGTGGTGTTACTAGAAAAACAATTGAACATCGAAATTCTACTGTACATATTAAATTAATGTTTTTTTTAATGGGACACCCTGTATATTCTTCTGTATATCGATAGCGCTCTTTAAGGCGAGTTCAGTAATATAAGTTTGTTGGGTCTAGCTATAATAGTTACCACGTAAATTGCAAGAATGTCGGGTATCTGATTATTACTGAACCCCTCTCCTAAATTATTTATTTGGTGAGCTAGAAAAAAATTCTCCCTTCAGAAGCTTTTCTGATGTTCAATTGTTTTTCTAGTAACACCGCAGAAAAGTTTCTGAAGGAACCTACAACTTTTGTATACAACATTTTTTTCTAGCTCACCAAATAAAGAATTTAGGAGAGGGGTTCAGTAATAATCAGATACCCGCCATTCTTGCAATTTACGTGGTAACCATTATAGCTAGACCCAACAAACCTTATATTACTGAACTCGTTTTAAAGAGCTCTACCGATATCCGGAAGAATATACAGGGTGTCCCATTTAAAAAAACATTAATTTAATTTGCACAGTAGAATTTCGATGTTCAATTGTTTTTCTAGTAACACCGCAGAAAACTATATGAAGATCCTTACAACTTTTGTACTTAACATTTTTTTATACGAGGGTAAATAAAAAAGTTAAAGGGAGGTTACATTTATAACCGGACACCCTGTACAAATCTCCACCGACCAGTGGACACAAAAGAACACATGAGAGTATGGAGTGTATATATTCTTTCCTTGCCGAAAACAGGAAGGAATGTCAGTTCTCGTTAAACGACCTCATGGACCAGAGCAAAGCAGATTTCAAGCCTGACGTTAGACCCGTAAAAAGTCACCTTGAGAAACGCTTTGGCGATAAGATAATGTTTTCTAAGATTGGCCGCGGCCGCAACCTCCAAACAGTTTTTTTGCTTTCGTGACGCCGCCGCCGCGCCGCGCCGGAAAAAAAAACTGTACGGTTTAATGAGATAAGAAGCAACTCTGAAGAAGAGTGACTGCGGGTGGTCAAGACTGCTGCAGAGATACTTGCGCAAGACATTCGTTCAATGGTAAATGACGTCACTGAGTATCCTCCATCCGGTACTTTCTTACAGGATGCTTATTCTGGCATTCATGAATCTGTGAAGCTGTTACTCGAAACCATCGTGCTAAAAAACAAACGTAAGGCTCTCGAAGAGTGGCGTAAGAAATTCATGGGATTTGCGTACTTACTGATATCTGCAGTCAGACCAACGTCTTCGTTGAAGACCAGCTTTGAAACATACTTATACAGGAAGTTTGGTTCAAAACATCTCATTAACCTCTGCTCTGCAATGGGGTTTTCGTCCGGTTACAGTGAAGTGGTGCGTATCGAAAGCTCAGTTATGGTACGTGGAGAATCCTCACCCACCATTGAAAAAGGATCCTTCATGCAGTTCATATTTGACAATGCCGACGTTAATGTCAAAACTTTGGATGGGGGCGAAACCTTTCATGAGATGGCGGCATCATGATAATCACCCCATATAATTACATTGTAAAGACACTAATATATTTCTTGTGCATGCACATGGATTTTCCCATTTCCCTTGAAACTACCCTCAAACCGAAACGTCGTGAAAACTCAACCGAGTATATTTGCGAAAAATACAGTTTGGCCATTTTTTGGATTTTCAAGCATTCTAAGGGAGCTATCAGACCTACAGACGTCGTTCTATGCTCAAATTAAAGCTAATTACATTTGCTACAATATACCTTCCTATAACTTTACCCGCAAAATGAGTATTTTCCCTGATTTCGGGGTCAAAAGTTGACCAAATCTTAAAATTTAACTTTTTTGAAAAAATTTGCCCGCTTTCGGAGGGCTATATCTTAGTAACTTTAGACCTACAAAGCTGGTTCTGAACTTAGCTTGTAGCATATTTAATCTATTTTAAAAACGTGCATATCATGCTTCATGAAAAAACCCATTGTTTAGAAAATCTAGTGAAAAAACCGCAACAAGTGCGAGAATTTTGCGGCTTTTCGAGTGGTACGAAGTAAGCACAGGTCTTTCGAAGCTGCAAACTTGGATATACACTACTGGTAGTGCTCCCAACAACATATTAAAAAATCAGACCTACTCGTTAGTTTGCAATTTTATCGATTTCTAGCGTACTATTTGACTGGCCTAAAATCCATGTAAGTAATTCTTATACATACTAGAGATGTAATACTTTCATTCAATTAAACAGTTTTTTTTTTAATTCTCAAGACTTAAATAATTATTTTAACTTAATTATGATAAAATTATTACATTTTACTCAAAATAAAACAAAAATTACCTATCTCACCTCAAACTGAAGTTAGGAAAAACAACAGTGTCTTCAAAAATCAAAGAGTTTTTAAAGAAGGTTTTCAAAATGACGGCCATTTTCCCGCATGCAAAATTGGCACATTTTCGTTACTCTTCTAATAGCGTTCAGAATAATCATAGGCCTTTTTATTAGTGAAATAGATCTTGGATGCAGTGTATTTTCCTGGAAAAACGTCAAAAACGGTATAATCGAACTGTCGTTATTTATTATTCACCACTTTACTACAATATTTAACAATAGAAAGGAGATAGGAAAAAAACTTAATGAATTGTCTCCTTATCAGTTGATCTTGATAGGCTGGCTAGTGAGAAACAAATACATACATACGAATTTAATTTAACTAAACATTTTTGTGCCTGTTTATTTTAAGCTCTTATAAATCTTATTTTATTATTGAACTGACCAAATTGAATTTATTATACGGGTTTATTGAATGCATATTTACAGTAATAAAACACAGGTCCGGACTTCGTAGTGTTTTAGGCTTCAGAACTGACTGAACAATGTCTGAGAGTTTCAAATGCTGCAGAACTGAGGCTAACAACAACTGGATTTGTATATCGTACAGTAACATATTCCATCCAAGCTGCTTGAAAAAGACCAAGAATTTTATGAGATTGTGAACCGGAACTGGATTTGGTGCTCAGAGGGTTACGAGAATGAATCGAAGAATGAGAGCTGAGAGCAATGCTGTAATGAGGACACAACTGGACATAATTATTGAGCTGAGAAAAGAACTACAAATGAAAAACTCACATATTAAGAGAATAAAGAGAAATTCTAGGGCCTTTGAAGAGGATGTCGATGAAATGGAGACCAAATTAGTTGGCGAAATTGAAGCGCATATGCTTCAAATAAGCACTCTTCAAGGAAAGATAGAGGAACAAGAAGAAATAATAAAAATATCGAAGTTCTTAATGTTGAAACCCAGACTGTTTCAAAGCTGAATGACGTACAAACTCGGACGGTGTTTTTTCAGAGAGCCTGCGCAAATCGAACCGATCTGCGGGTTCTCTCCTAGCCCACCGGCAGTGGCGGATTTGCAGTCTCGGCCGCCCTAGGCCCCTTTCTCAGCACCCACCATATAGACTACATAATGAAATTACTTTATTGCTAACTTAAAATCTGGCCGCCCTAGGCCCGGGCCTACCGGGCCTTAGGGTAAATCCGCCACTGCCCACCGGAACTCAAACAGAAATGGGCCAGTCGTCTTATGTGCGAGAGATTTTCAGACTCAGACCTGCGTGGGCGTGAGGAATGCTGAAACACTAACAAGAGTTCATGATGATGTTTTGAGTGAGGCGCTGCTCGTGTACAATTTGCGGTGCGGTGACCGAGTTAACATTCGTGTGGCATTCATGCTGACTTGGTTTATCAGAGGGAAACATCTGTTCGTTCTGTCTCTGATGTGGTTCATGCTGAGTGTGGGCCAGACCTGACAGCACTAGATCGCAATGTGAATGCCACCCTGGATATGGAGTGAATGGAGAGGGATGCTGACTCTGTGATTGCGGGCGGAGCGTCTACACCAAAGGCTGTTGGGACTGGAAGGATCTGTGATTCCATGTTGCTTAGAAAATCTAAAGTACTCTTATATGGCGACTCTAGTGCTCGGAACTGTTTCTCCGTTCTCTCGGGTTACTTGGACTCCACTTACCAAACTATGGGTTACGTTCTTAGCGGTACTCTGGTGCAACACATTAGTGGAAGTGTGTTCCCTCCGTTGATTGATTGCACGGAGAATGACTATATGATTTTATGTTTGGATTTTTGCTATACATTACCTAATATATCTCAAATAAAACAACTATTATCAATTGGAAGAGTGACTAATCTGATATTTTGCATCCATTGTGACTTTAGCCTTTGTTCAAAACTATTTTTTTAAATACAATTAATTTTATTACTTCATACATTCATAATCGTAATTTAAGTGTTAGATTGATTACTGATATCCGTAAGAATTTTAAGTACCGCCATTCTATCAAGTCAATGTGTACACTTTTTTCTCTGTATGTTAACAATATTCCTGTTGCGTCAAAACTTGTATTGAGATCAGTGCCCCTTGTAAATCGATATAAGGAAGTTAGTAGTAGTACAAATATTTTACTTGGTGACTCACAGTCTGATAATGTAATATCTGTGTCATCTTTTTTAGAACAGGTGTGCCACAATATAACCTTACTCTATAGGGTTACTAAATATCCAGTCTGTGAGACCCAAAATTGATGAAATTTTGTTGTTTTTGAAATCCTTAGTGTTTCCCATTATAGTAGTTTTAGTTGAACATTGGTTGAAGTGTGGTGAGCCTTTTAACGTTTTTAATTATGCATGTAGATTTTCTCGTGAAAATATGGGCATGGCGGCATCGGCACTTTGATTATGGTGCGGAAGCACTTTCAGGGTAAGTTTGGGTTTGTTTATCACTTATTGAATGAAAAATAATTCGAATTCGAGTTCTCTGCTGTGTAGTAAGTTAAATATATATCTCTTAGGGATATATAGATCCCCTTTCGGTAGCGCAGAATTATTATTAGAAAACTTGGAAATGTTGTTGAGCAAAATTCCAGTTGATGCCACTTTGGTCTTGACATGCAATTTGAATGTAAACTTCTTCAACAAATTCGATAGTTACAGTTAGTCACTGTGTGGTCTGTTGAATTCATTTAATCTTGAAATGCACGTGTATGGGCCAACCCGGTTTTCAGGGTTATCTTCGTCAACTTTAGATTATGAATGTACAAATTTCAGTCAAGATCAGGTTAAATGTATACAACCATTAATGCCGGATTGTCTGATCACGAGGCTATATTTTGTTCCCTACCTACCACTCTGTTAATACTTCTGCATCTAATGTAAGACGGGGCAGACTTTATACTGGTAAAAATTTTAGGAAGTTTGCTTTGTTGTGTAGCCACACAGACTGGAACAGTGTTTCAGCTACCAACAGCCCTTTGGAACGATTCCATTTACTTGTACAAGAAATTTGATTTGGTCTTTCCTATTGTCAATATAAAAAAAAATAAACGAAAAACTTGGTACACAAAGGGATTGCGTGTTTCTGGTAAAAATATGCATTCTCTTCATTACATAAGCAAATAATAAATGAACAGCTCTTATTTCTTGGATTATTTCAACACGTATCGCAGGATCTAGAGGAGCACTATATGGCTTGCCAAGAAATCTTATTTTCAATATGGAATTAAAAATTCTACAAACAAGTAGAAGAATCCTGGAGAAACGTCAATGACTTAAGGGGTAAAAATACTATTACAACTACATCAAGCATCTTACTTAAATGCTAATGACCTTAATTATTTTAGTGCAATATAGTCGCCAAATTATCCAATAATATTTCACAAGGAGACGGCTCCAGGAACTATTTGGGACATGTTGCTGTGGCTGAAACATAATTTTTTTCTCCCACTACTCCAGACGAAGTTAAAAGCACATTTGTAAATATTAGAAATAAAAATGCATCAGGCTGGGATGTGCTTTAATTGATGATTTTTCTGGCCTTGCCTCTTGGCGCTCTACATGCTCTTGCTGAGGTAATAAATACCTCATTTTTGGAAATTTTTCCAACTTGTCTTATAAGAAGCTGTGGTTGTGCGCCTTTACAAGGGGGGGGAGGTCGATAGGAACCACAGCAGTTCATCAAACTTTCAGCCAATAGCACTTTTAGATAAGGTTTAAGGCTGTGTGCACATGGAAGTAATTGAATTGAAACTTTGTATTTCGTACAAAATCTTTATTAGTAATAAAATGCAGAGCGCTTTCGGCCCTAGGCCATCATCAGTGCTTCTTTGTCAGGAACCAGCACAGTCGAGTCAAACAATCAAACTCTTGGACACCACATAGATTAAACATTGAAATTAAAATCAAATTAAAATTACATCACAAATCATACAGAAAGACGGGGCTGTTGAAACCCATTATTCACATTTTTTTTTAATTATTATTTTTTTTATGGAGTCTGAGCGGCTACGTCTTTAGCGACTTGACCCTTTGCAAAGGGTTAGTTTGGTTTGACCCTTTGACCCTTTGCAATTTGAATAATGGGTTATAACAGCCCCCTCTTTCTGTGTGATTTGTGATGTAATTTTAATTTGATTTTAATTTCAAGGTTTAACCTATGTGGTGTCCAAGAGTTTGACTGTTTGACTCGACTGTGCTGGTTCCTGTTCCTGACAAAGAAGCACTGATGATGGCCTAGGGCCGAAAGCGCTCTGCATTTTATTACTATTAAAGATTTTGTACGAAATACAAAGTTTCAATTCAATAGTACTTTTGCCTACTTTGGCTAAGATAGTAGAGAGGCTGGTCAAGGTGAGGATGATTTTGTTTTGGAGTGGGCTTGGATTGTTGAGTGCTCAGCAGTTTGGTTTCCGAGAGTCATTGGGTACGAGTAACGCCAATTTTAACTTTTTGGAACAGCTGTTCAACTGTTCAACAAATTGAACGCCGGTGAGGCTGACACATCGGTCTTCTGTGATTTATCAAAAGCGTTTGATTGTGTATATAACAGAATACTGATGTGGAAGCTGGAGGTGTATGGATTTAGGGGAGCAGCCTTGGAGTGGTTTCATTCTTGATTGTCAGGGCGTGCGCAAACGGCTATGTTAAATAATACCAGCTCGGAAGAACTAAATATCAATACCGGAGTTCCGCAGGGCTCTTTACTGGGGCCACTGCTTTTCTAGATATATGTTATATGTTAATGATCTGCCCCAACTTTCAATAGTGGGGAAATTCGCAGATGACACCACCGTTCTCTGGCACGATTCGGATCTTAACAGATTGAATGAAAATGTGCAATCAGATCTGTTAAAAATAAAAAAGTGGTGTGAAGCAAGTTTATTAACCTTTAATAAAGGAAAAACCAATATTTTAAATTTCAAATGTTTCATGGGGAACGTTTATCTAGAAAATGAACCTATTGCTTCACCCAGTTTTAACAAATTCCGGGGCTTATCAATTGACAGCTCGTTGAGAACCACATTTTGAATGTGTGCAATAAAATCTCATCTGGCAATTATGTGTTGAGGATTATATCGAATAACTTAGACTTCTCCATTGCCAGGGCTGCATACTTTGCTCTATTTGAGTCCCACCTTCAATATGGCGTAGCCTCAAAAACATTTGGGGCTTTTGTTCTGATTACTTTTTCAATTCGGTGTTT
Organism: Pissodes strobi; assembly: GCA_016904865.1. Taxonomy (NCBI): domain Eukaryota; kingdom Metazoa; phylum Arthropoda; class Insecta; order Coleoptera; family Curculionidae; genus Pissodes; species Pissodes strobi. The sequence goes on from MU181990.1 coordinate 20,588, forward strand.
GTGTTGCAAAAACGAGCAATTCGATATTTATCGGGAGCCAAGGTTCGTGATTCCTGCCGCCCCTTATTTTTAAGACATGCAATCTTGACATTTCGGAAACAGTCTGTCTAATCTTTAGGAAATATGGAAGCGAGTTGTCTTTACAATCACCGCCAGACTTATACTCTCAGAGTGCCTATCCCACGTTCGGAACAAATTAAAAGTTCCATTATTTGCGGAGGTAAAAACTTTTTTCTTCAAACGTCAGTAAATCCGTCATTACACGACTGTGTAGGCGGCCGTGAAGTTTCGTTTTTCCTCCGTCGGAGCTTTACTTTTCACTTTTCCGCCGGCGGAGGTAAAAGTGTTGTCATAGCAACATAGATACAATACAAACAGACAACAAAATAAGCGTCAACAACTCAAGATTTATTAAACTAAAATTTGTATTTATCATTCAATTTGTGACTGCATTTCTAAAAATCACTAATTTAGGAACAAATTGGTTATTATTTAATCGAACTTACTCAATAACTGCTTATCAATACGGAATTAAAACGCAATCGAAGACGCAATCTTAAAAAAATAATTATTGTTGACAGTGTCCACTGACAGCTTTATGTTACATTACTATAGCAACAACCTGTGCCTATTCACCGACACCGGTCTAAGCCGCCTTGCGCACCCACTTATCTTTAATAATAATTGGATATTATTACTATTAAAAAGAGATGTTTTTGCATTAATTTGTCGACATTTGAAGAAAAAACAGCATATTTTATTTGGAGGAAAAGTTACTTTTCATGGCTTGCTCTCTATTACCAGCCTCACTCCGTTCGGCTGTTAAACACGAGTGCGCCATGAAAAGTATCACTTTTCCGCCATATAAAATAATATACTATTAATCATCTTCCTATAAGGCTAAGAGGGTTGCAATGTAATAAAGGGCTCAGGAGGCAAACAAAGAAGTTTTTGGCGGATAAGGCATATTAAAGTTTCAGAAATTGTATAATGACTCTTTAAATTAAATAATGTAGTTTTGTCTTGTTTGTCGTTATCTGTTCCATTTGTGCTTTTGCGTTGAATTTTATTTTCTTTTTCTCTCTTTTTTGTTGCTTTGTGAATTCGTTTTATACTGCTAATCTAGTTGTAGCTTAATCTTGATCTTAATTTTAATTTTAATACATTTTTAAGAACTTTATATTCTTTGTGACTTTAAAATCTATATTTCTAATGGCTTTGTCAACAACTATATATTGTTATTATGACATTAAAGCTATTATGACTTTGATTTTAACTTTGTTTGCAAATTTCGGAAAGCTAAATCGATTGCCTCACGAAGCTCCGTTACAGACTGATATCGTGTTTTATAGAATGATGTTATGTAGCATGATACTCCGTAAGAGAAAATCCAAAATTGAGATTGAGGAAGCCATTTTACAGGTACGTAGGAATCGCCTAAAATGCCCTTAAAAATACAGAGTTGTGGCTTATGGCACCGTCTTATTGAAGATCAACGGCCTTATAAAGGAACAATGGAACATTTTCCGTCAGTTCTGGGATAACTTCCTCAAGGAGTTCTCGGGCTGTGAGATTTCCTTCAAAAAATCTGTAGACTATGCGTGTTCCAAAAATAAAACATGAGACACCAATCCCAAAGCGCCCTTGTTGTGCTCTCCCAAAAATTAAATGGTGATTTTCGGCGGATCAATTTCTTGTATTATGGCGATTGAGAGTTCCCGCACTTGAAAAATAAGATTCATCGGACCAGATAACGAGTCTGCCAAAATATTCATCGGTATGAATTTGTTATAAATACCATTGACAAAATGTTGAACTATGCGGAATTTATAGCGGTGATACTTATGTTTGCAAAATTCGTTGAGCATTAGGATAACAGATATTATCGAGCGCATTGCACACATGAAATGGCATCAGTGGGTTGGACATGTGGCTAGACAGGACTGTGATCGATGGACTGCAAGACTCGTTCACTGGAGACCCAGAGAAACTAACCGGAGCAGGGGATGGCCCCAAAAACGATGGCTTGATGATATTAAGCAACACGTAGGACGACACTGGTTTCAGCTGGCGAAAGACAGAGGTGCATGGAAAAGAGAAGGAGAGGCCTTTATCCAACAGTGGACAGTTACAGGCCGGTGATGATGATGATGATTAGACTTGGATACACCAGCACCAGCCGCTTCCTCTATTTGCTTTCAAGAAGATGATGGCTTCGCTTCTACATAACTTCTGTGCTCTCTACGTTTATTTCTGTTCTTTCTCTATCTTGTTTGGTGTATGCCTTAGGACGGGGATGGATAAATGATCCGTGCTTTACTAAATTTGACCTATGGCGGGCAAATATGTCTGGGAAAGGTTGCCTTCTCTCTGGATAATAAGAACAAATACAACTCGTAAGATATTATCTCAACCATAGTGCTCAAAATACGTTACATTTGTAAATATAATTCTGAAGCTTCTTGGAGATTTTTATAAGATTGGCGTTTTAGACATACATTGTGAATTGAAGCTCGGTAGGTAGGTTAACTAATTACTTTAATAATGCAGTTGTAAGTTGCATTAAATA
>MU181990.1:33156-47403 GCA_016904865.1 Pissodes strobi
CAATGTCTACACTACTCGATGCATTCATTCTTTCACACATTAAAATAAATACAAAAGGGTGCTTAATTAAAATATCTACTAAAAAGTCTTAATTTGTTAATTCTAATGAAACTTTTGTCTTTAAAATTTCAACTTCCTTTCACTCTACAAATACCTTGATTCTCCTAGTTTCTCTACTCTTATTATACCCAGAGGTAGCCTATTTAATTTCACACATTGGATTCCATCTGCTAATCTGCTGGGATTGGAATGGATTTTCTCTACTGCCAAATATCAGGCGCCATTTTTACAGCTTTACTTCTTCTTCACAAGAGACGCTACGATTCTGTATTGTCTCAGAATTGCGTTAAAACGCCGAAAAGAGGTCTTTGTCCAAACTGGGACCAAGATAACAGAGGTACAATAGATATTTTCTAATATCTGTGCATACAAACGGAGAAATTGCCTAAAAGGGTGTGACCTGTAGGCGCGAAAACGGGAACGAATATTTTCGCTGTTGATCGAGTGAAAGTTTAAACTGCACTCTTAGAGGCTAGAGAGCGGTGACTGGACCGATCTAGAACGCGAAAATAACTAAGAAAATGCGAGAAAACTAATCATTTGCCCCAAACAGTGCTAGGACTGGGCTAGTTGTTTTTTGGTGCTAACTTTATGCGGAGGGGTGACTGGACCGACACATCACGGTTGAGTGTTTTTAAAGCACTAATAATTAATTTCCTCTTCTAGCAACCGCCTAGCGGTAAAACCAAATAAAAGTGGGGGATGGCGCAAATGCCGAATTAATTTGAGATTGAATGGGTAGAAACTGTTTTCTTTCTTTATTTGACACATTATTGTTTACACAATACTAACGGAGACAAATATATATTAAATTGAAAACGATTAAACACGATTGAATTGACGGAGTGTCGTTTTGCTTTATGAGAATTTTTGCATATGACGAACTCTATTATACCTACCAAATGAAATATGCTGATTTAAAGGCACAAATTGGGTTGTACCCGGGGTGAAATAAATCTATTTTGAGTTTAATTACGGTTCATTTATACTACATACATATAGGGTGTTATCACCAAACTATACGGTGAAAAACGAAAGTTATACACGTGTTGGGGTGTTTCCCCAACATTGGGAATAAATTGTACGTGTGTCCTTATTTGGTGTAATGCCGATAATAGGTACGTTTACCTTATATATAATAACAAATACGTCCGAGATGATTCACTCTTGTAAAGAAACTCGAGACTACTCAAAATTTAGTTTGTCTTCGAGAAATTTGCTAGTCTTAAGAATCGAGCAAGATTATGCTTTAAGACGAAACTATAAAAAATTAAATTTCACTTATACAGAGAGCAAAATAATGTTTGTGTTGTGCTACATGGCCCCGTTATCGTTAGAAACATTATTTCGCATTTCTCAAATGCTACAATGAAATATTTTGTCGCAGATAACAGGACACGTTGGTTCGGAAGGGTAAAAAGCTCCGAGCTATAAATGATTATGTCTGTCTGAAACGTCAGACACACGTACCCTTGTCACAATATTTTGTCAATTTTAATGGCTGTTTGCCCAACTGTGAGATTAATATATCCGTCGAGTGAATTCTACCGAGTTTTGTGATGGATTTATAACAGCTGTCCGATTTCAACAAATCATAAGGTGAAAACTAACTTCCCTGAAATATTTCCCTCAATAAACCCCTAAAATACTATTTCATTAATATAGGCTTATTGAAAAATTTGCATAATATTTACTCTGTACAAATGACAAACAAAATATGTTTAAGTTAAGTCTTAATATTTTAAACTAAGTGAAGTAAAGGCCCTATTTGTCTCTAATATATTTTATCCCGCTTACTTCATATATTTTTTTCCTTTGATATACTAGTTAAAGCCGTATTTGCATGACATTTTTTAATATGAAGCCAATTTCTACGTACGGCTATAACAATTACTCACTCCAGTTTTTACCACGTCAAAGCTATTTTGCTGCTTTAATTTTGTTTTCGATTAAATGCTCAACTCTTGTTAAATACCTTCGTAACATGAACGTTGTCGAATGTAGTTGCTGAATCGCAGGCTATTTTTTAATAGTGCCACGAAATAATATAAATTAATAATTAAAGTAAGTTATTTGCAAATAGCCGCGCATTTAAAGTTGGATTATGATAAATAATTAGGAGAGAATGAATATTTAGTATCTCAATGATCATTTGATGATTCAAAATAAATAATTGAAATCTGCAGAAAACTATTTCGGCTAAATATAAAAGTTTTATTAGCCTATTTGAATAATCCTTTGATCTATCAGGCGAATTACATGTATTATTGTCCTAGAATCTCGGCATTATTCGCGTTAATTAAATCTACATGATGACATATAAACTGCTCTAGGTTCTATAATAGCCGCGCTAACATAATAGAACGCTTAAATTTAATATCAGTATAGGCGATAATATTGTTTTATGCAAATCGCATCGAGGCTATATAGTGACTGATTAAATATCCAAATAAGCTATTTGTATGAAATTCTACAGCTTTTAGGCAAAGTGATTGTGGATCAGAATTTTCTTATTTGACCTGTCTAAATTCATTTTATAAGTCACCATCCTGTTTTTAGATTAGCCAACACATAACAACCTTAAAATGAAGCCATGGCAACTAAAAAATATCGAATTTTGTGAATGGACGTTCAAAAAAACAACTGTATGAAATACGTTTTGAAATGTATGACTGAAAGTTTTATGTATTTTTCTGTTGTGATACAAAAATCTCTCTGACATACACATTTCTTACTTCCAAATTCAATTGTAACGAAAATTGGTACAAGAGAAGAAAAAATAATAATTGATATTAAATCCTGAGTTACCTTACTTAAATTTCAAGAATAACTAACACTAGTTTTCCGGTGCGGGCGCACGGGAAAAGTTTTTCGCGTTCCCTAATTTCAAGTGCTAAATTTGCAGTTATTTAGTTACAAAATAAGCATAAAGTATAATAAATTAAGTTAAAATTATACAACGATGCAGTCTACAACATTAATCTAATACATTTTAGCGTCAATTGTCTAATTTTAAGTAATAGTATATTTCATTAGCCGGAAACTAGGCTTTTCCGCTGCTCGCACGAAGCCGAACACCGGAAGTCGTGCAAGCACGGGAAAAGCTGTTTCTGGACATGTAATGAAAACATTAAATAATCATCATGTAATGTAGGTATCCAAAATCATGTCATAAGAAATTCTGAATTAAAATGTCAGCACACGTCAAACTTGTAAGACAAGCGAGACACAGGTATCTAATATTTATCAAGCGTTGCTATGGAAATGTGTTTGTATGTTTTATTGTAATTGAATAGGCAGCTAGTTTTGATGTATTTGTGACAAGTAAGGTTAGAATAAATAAAATAATTCTACTTAAAATTAGACTATTGACGCTAAAATGTACTAGATTAAATTTGTACTTCATCGCTGTATAATTTTAACCTAATTTTTTATAATTTATGCTTACTTTCTAACTAAATAACTGCAAATTTAGCACTTGAAATTAGGGAACGGGAAAAACTTTTCCAGTGCGCCCGCACCGGAAAACTTTTTTCCGTGCAGGCGCACCGGAAAGATTTACTTTCTTTGCTCTACAGAGACATCGAAAATGTTAGATTTCAGAGAGGTATTATAAAATAGTATATTATTTTATATGGAGGAAAAGTAACTTTTCCTCCAAATAAAATCTGCTGTTTTTTCTTCAAATGTCGACAAATTAATGCAAAAACGTGTCTTTTGATAGTAATAATAATTATTATTAAAGATAAGTGGGTTCGCAAGGCGGCTTAGACCGGTGCGGTGTCGGTGAATAGGCTCAGGTTGTTGCTATAGTAATGTAACATAAAGCTGTCAGTGGCCACTGTCAACAATAATTATATTTTTAAAATTGCGTCTTCGATTGCATTTTAATTCCTTATTGATAAGCAGTTATTGAGTAAGTTCGATTAAATAATAACCAATTTGTTCCTAAATTAGTGATTTTTAGAAATGCAGTCACAAATTGAGTGATAAATACAAATTTTAGTTTAATAACTCTTGAGTTGTTGACGCTTATTTTGTTGTCTGTTTGTATTGTACCTATGTTGCTATGACAACACTTTTACCTCCGCCGGCGGAAAAGTGAAAAGTAAAGCTCCGGCGGAGGAAAAGCGAAACTTCACGGCCGCCTACACAGTCGAGTAATGACGGATTTACTGACGTTTGAAGAAAAAAGTATTTTATTTATTCTGACCTTATTTGTCACAAATACATAAAAACTAGCTGCCTATTCGATTACAATAAAGCATACAAAGACATTTCCATAGCAACGCTTGATAAATATTAGATACCTGTACCTTGCTTGTCTTGCATGTTTGACATTTGATTACATAAGCTCTGTTCCAACTGACTATGAAAACCGTACATCGGACGGTAATTTCCAGTTGTATAACTCGTTTGTCAACATGACAGGATATTTATCGCCTTCAAAAGTGAAACTGACAACTAGAAATGACGGTCCCTCGTACGGTTTTCAAGTCGGTTGGAACAAACCTATTGTAATTCAAATTGCATTATGATATGATTTTGGATACCTACATAAAAATATAATAATTTTATGTTTTGCTTGCAGAGAGGTATTATGACAAATATCGTTCATTACACGTCCAGAAACAGCTTTTCCCGTGCTTGTACGACTTCAGTGTCGTGCGCGCACCAGAAAAGCCTAGTTTCCGGACTGGATGAAATATACTATTCTGAGCCAACTTTCATAAATAGTATATATAATTTTTTGCTCAGAACTGACGTATACATGAGGCTAAGAGTGCAATAACGGTCTAACTCCAATATCAAAAAATATCAGAAAATGGCTTTAAAAAATTATGACAATCTGTTGATTCACAATAATCTTACTTTAGAACATTTTCTGTTTTAAATCATCCAAGTATGTTAAGAGTCGCTTACATTTGATGAGTTTCTTCCAAAATTTTATATAGATACTTATGTTCAATTTCTGAAGGTGGTTTAAGTCCACTCTGCATTTAAAACAGTTTTAGTTCCTTGTCCTTGGTGAGTTATCGCAAATTATTCACTCGATATTACATCAAATTATTTTTTCTACGAGCGTGTGAAAAGTGACATTTTTCACACCCATTTCGGTGTGAAAAATGATTTACTTTTCGCACTAGTGTGAAAAATAACTCTGAAAAGATTTACATATCTCGAAAAGTCTTTTTTGAGTAATTAAAAAATGACAAAAACTGAATATAAATAATTTTATTAGAACTTTACAAACACAATAATATAACATATTATGATATATAAGATATTATGGCTTAAAAAAGTTTACCACGCAGTTTGTACAGTTAGATAAATTAATTTCCGACGGAAATTGTTGGTAGGACACTGAACTTCCGATCGAAGTATTCATAGTCAAAACATCTTCATTAGGCTGTGTACAGGTAACCTCTTTTTCTCCTAGTATCTTCAAGGCTGTTTTTCGTTTATTCTCCACGGAGTTTTCCACATATCCCTCGGCTACAGTGGCCGACTTCCAACCCCCATAACGTTTGAGAGTGAAAATATCGGCTCCTGAGTCTGCTAAGAGCGAAGCAGATGATCGCCGAAAGCAATGTCCTGTATAGCTAGACGGGTCAGCCAATCCAAGGAAAGTAGCTATGTTTTTCGACATAGCTCCAAAAGTATTTATGCCTATGAGCAGTTTTATGGGTACACCTTTTCTATATTGGAAAAAGAATCGATTTTTGGTAATGCCTACAGGACGCAGACGCTCATACTTTCGAACAATCTCCACTAAATTAATTTCTTCAATTGAACCACCACTAATAACAAATTCTCGACAGGTTTTCGTTTTAGTATCAGGTATTTTAATTAAGTAAATGTCACCTTTGTCTGTGACGTCTTCAATACTCATCCGACACAGCTCGTCTCTCCTACACCCTCCTGCAATTCCAATGATTAGTGTGACTTTCATGAGCAAAAAATCGTCATCGTTGGCCCTTGTTAAAAAAATTTTGACATTTTCTTTGGAAAAAAGTTTAGATTTCTTCGCCTTATAACCTTCCGATTTTCTTTTCAAAAAAGATATTAAAATTATTGTACCTGCTTATATCAATGTTTTTCTCTTTCGATAGCATTGTCCTTAACATGGAACAATGACTCCAAAGGGATGAAGACTTTTGTTGTGTGGACTTCTGCTGGAAATACGCTAGTAAGACAGTCTCGGTTAAATTCTTTATTTTATTTCCACTACATCACTTTTCGAAACGTTTATATGCATTTTCATATTGGATCCTTGACCGGGCCGGTAGAAGCGAATTCATGGCTATTCTCGCAGATTCTTCTACGTCTGATGAAGCTAAATCACTATTTTCTATGTCTGAAGAGTCCATTCTCTCCATTAGGTTCTTGGAAATAACTTTTTGATGCAGAATTTTTCGAATTACATACGGTTTGTCAACTTTACTGACATAAAAAACAATTTGAAATAAATAACATAGGATCACCATGATGATCTAATTGTTATGATAATCAAAACGACAAATTCAAGTAAATATACAGAAGTAATTTTAAAAAGCCAATGTTCATTATGCTCGTAGAAAAAATCTTGTAAGACATACGTGTGAAAAGTACGTTTAAGGCACTCGTATGAATTGCGAAACTCGCTTCGATCGTTCCGCAAATTTTCATACTCATGCCTTAAACGAGTACTTTTCACACTTATATCATAAATAGCTATAGTACATCAGAGGAAATAAAAAAAAACATTAGGAATTAGAATTTCTAATCCTCTTCGTCCTCAAGTAAGCCGATTTCTTCATCTCCGGTTGCTTATGCTCAGATTTGTGTATAATTCCTGGTGTATGGGAGGAATCAATTCCATTAACAGGAGGATGTTTTTCTTCTTATCTTCATTAATAGTATGTTGGGGTTTGGAACCTTTGGCAAAATGCACTAAAACAGACTTTTATCCACAACACCGAAACATAATTTTTGCTTTCGACGCGCGTATCGTTAACCATGTTAGTATCATCAGGAGATGATAAAACGAAACTTAAGATCTACCTAACTCTACTTTATATGAACTGCTTAATCAAGCGGAACCAAAAAGAACCAATACTGGGAATCCTACTAGTCACGCCCGATCAACCAATACAATGGACTATACGGTATGGGCCCTCTATCTCTATTTAAACTATTCTTGCATTTAATAATTTCCATACTTTCGTATGCGTCTAATAATCCCTTATCAGATATATTATGAATTAATTTTAAATTCGTAATGGATATTCTGTAATTATTCTCAAAGCATGCTCGGCAACACTTGATTTTTCTGTTCTACCATACTTTAAATGAGCTATATGAGCGTTGAATCACGTTTGTATAGATCTTCTAGTTTGACGAACATATTTTTGGTTCCATACTGGATGTATAAATTCCACTTTTTTTTTTGAATATATCAATTTTGTCCTTTGGACCACCCAATATTAAACTGAGGTTGGTACACTAATTTTAAACCTACTTCCTTAAAAACTTTTTGGAGTCCTCTACTGCGGATTATATGGTACCGAGATATATTTTGTATTTTCATTCTGACTAACGAAAGAAAAGGAATCACGAATTGTCTTTCTAAGCAGATGCCTATTCATTAGTCTATTTATTAAGTTAGTATTAAAACTATCAATTTTAGCTATATTGTTAATCGTCTTCTTTTCATTATTAAATCGTTCTGTGCTGAGAGGAAAAGTAACCATACGGTGCACTAAAAACGAGCGAATATGTCACCCACATACCTGTACCATACCTTTAGAATATATTCCATCTCCTGACTGATTTCATTTTAAAATTTGCTTATGAAAAGATTAGCTAAGAACGGCAATAAACAGTTGCCCATTGCCGTGCCTCCAAGTTGTTGGTAATAGTTATTTTTATATGGAAAATAATTTTGATCAATGCAAAGTTACCTCATCTATTTCTTCCACACGGGGATGCAATAATATAATTACATAACAAAGAGAGTTTAATATTACGATTCTGTCTTCCGCATTAGTCAGAATACATAATAAGTTGTTTCAATTTAACGAAACTTTTTATGTAAAATAAAATGCAAGAACCACCTCTTGAGGACCCCTAAAGGCCACGGTTTCATCTCACACAAACACGAAGGAGTTATCAGGACCCATTTCATGAATATTGAAGCAGTATGTCTATAATTTCCTCTTGTAGAAGAAATTACATTATAGGTGTAACTAAAGCCTTCATTAGATCGAAACAAAATGACCGACACCTTTTCTCTTTCTGCCAATTCAGTGTTCTTTTTTAGACAAGCTCTAGTACTCTGAGCCCTTCTCTGATGAAGTTCTTTTTCAGTATTGAGTTATTTTCTTGTGACATTGGCTTATTTTATTTTAATATTGTATAAATCACATTTCTTACAAGAGTCACTATGGATGAAAATGTAAATTAACTTCTTTTAAGGATCCTTTATCTTTTCTTTATATAACCGGTACATTTTAGCGTGAATCAAATCTGGAGACAGATATTTCCCGTAGTTGCTTTTTTCTCCGCCATAATGAGATTCATAAGAGGAAAACTTTGATGAGATTCTTTAGTTAATTTTTCTTTGCGTCGGCTATTTTGTTGTGTGGTGGACGTTTGCCACAGGGTGGTGGTGTTTCTATTGATTTGCGCTTTAGAAGCCTGTCTAATCTATCAGCAAAAAGTACAAATACTGCATGACAAAGTGGTTTGTATACTTTATGCTCTACACCTTTCTCATTAGGTAGATAATAAAGTCCGGTTTTGACTCTTTTAAATTCTGGATTCTGAGTGTAAGTACGCAACTTGCTTACAACTCTAACAAAGGAAAATAAATATGCAGTTTGTAAGTTGAAGGTTTCGAAGGCATAGAAATTTCTATGCAGTTCCATTTATTGTTCTGCTGAAATCAAGACCGAGCACCTACCTTTCCAAGTGCAATTAAATAGTTTAGATTTAGAGTTAACGGTTTTACCTGATTTAGCCTAATATTATTGTCCACCACACTCTATTTTTTTGCTCACATTTCAGTTCCAGATTGCGGATACGTTCTTTGAGCTTAGCATGTTTGGATGTCGTCGGCTCGGCATCTCATCAGGGGGCAAGAACTCTTACTCTGAATCTGCAAAAAGATTCGGTGACGTCGCATTGGCTTCTTTGATATTTGCACTTTTAGTATAGTTTCTTTTCCCATCCTCACAAGCTTTCGTCAAATAATATTTATCAGATGGCAAGAACTTCGACCCTGAATCTTTAAAAAGGTCCGGTTCTGAGGAACACACAAAATAACACCACGTTTTTTTTTCATCCGATTTTCAAGATAAACCACTAGGAATTTTTTCCATATAGATTTAGGGCAAACCTCGACCAACCCTTCTTCTTCTTAGGTACCATGTCCTTCTAGAACGTTGGTCACCAACAAGGCTATCCTTACTCTGTCGACGGCAAGTCTGAACAGAGAGCTTGAGTTGAGTTTATACCAGTCACGTAGATTCTTGAGCCATGATGCTTTTCTGCGGCCCGGCTTTCTTTTACCAGAAATTTTTCCCTGCATGATGTTCTGTAGTAATCGGTATTTTTCGCCTCTTATAACATGTCCGAAATATTGCAGTTTCCTCCTTTTGATGGTGGTAAGAATTTTGGTGGATTTATTCAGTCGTTGGAGTATTACCACGTTGGATACTTTTTCCGCCCATGAAACTTTTAATATATTCCTGTAAGCCCACATCTCAAAGGCTTCAAGTTGTCTTTCTTCTTACTTGTTTATAGTCCAGGCTTCCATACCGTACAGCAGGGTGGAGAAGACATAACATCTGAGAAGTCGGATTCTTAGAGTTAACTTCAGATCTCTACAGCACAAGACCCTACTCATGTTTATAAATGCTGCTCGAGCCTGCTCAATCCTCGATTTCACTTCAGTTTGACTATCCGCGCTGTTAGTTATTATGCTGCCTAGATATTTTATTGGGCTTACTTGCTTCAATGGTTCACCCTCATCTGTTATGTTAGCTATGATATTAGGTTGCTTGCTAATTACTAATACTTTGGTCTTTTTTACATTTAATCTGAGTGCGGCCATTGCGCATTTTTCGATGACTGCATCAAGTATCCGCTGTAAATCTTCCCGACTGGAGGCCAACAGTACCGTATCGTCTGCGTAGCAGCAGGTTGTTTATGATTTCGCAATTTATAATAATGCCGGCTTGTATATCAGTTAGTGCTTCCCTAAATATTCTTTCAGAGTATACATTAAAGAGCAAGGGCGATAAGATGGAGCCTTGCCGTACTCCACGTTTGATCTTTACTTCCGGTGTATCATCACCATCTATTCTAATCACCGAAGTTTGGTTCCAATATAAATTTTCAATTATCCTGATATCCCTTCCATCCAGTCCTATGATATGGTCTAAAGTCTCTACCAATACATCATATTTGACCCTATCGAATGCCTTCTGGAAGTCTATGAAGCATGCATAGATATCAACTGACATGTCACGACTTCTTTGAGCCAGGACATTTATCCGAAATAGAGCCTCTCTTGTGCCGAAGCCATTGCGGAACCCAAATTGCGATTCGCTTAAGTATTCCTCACACTTGGAATAGATCCTGCCATAAATAATTTTTAGAAATATTTTTAGTAAGTGATTCATTAAGCCGATTGTTCTATAATCCGCACACGTCTTGGTAGTTGTTTTCTTTGGCAAGGTGACAAATATGGATCTAATCCAATCGCTTGGTAACTTTCCACTGGTGTATATTTTATTGAATACTTCTGTTATCACTTTTAATGCTTCAGTGTTATCGATTAGTTTATATATTTCGCTGGGAATCTCGTCAGGTCCTACTGCATTACGGTTTTTAGAACGTTTTATGGCATATTCCACTTCAGTAAATGTAATTAGAGGTCCTTCATACTTTGTCAATTCCGGTGGCGTTATTGGTCTATCATCTTCAACTATGTTTAATCATCTCCTGATTATGCTAACGTGCTTAGCGAAACGCGCGTCGAGTGCAATAATTCTGTTTCAGTATTGTGCTAAACTCCGTTTTAGTATCATCTTCAAATAGATTTCTGATGTACTTTTCCCACTCCTTTAATTTTTCTTGTTTTTGATGAATCACCTTTTCACTTTCGTCGTAGAGTATACCCGATCCTCTGCTTGTTCTGAATTTACCTGTAGCCTTTTTGACTCTTTTATGCATGTTGAAGGAGTCATATGCAGCTTCCAGAGCTTCTATTTCTTTACATTCGTTGGTCAGGTGTGCTGTTTTCGCGTCTCGGATTTTCTGCCTTATAGACATAGACATAGACATAACGTTTATTTGACCACATTTTGTACAAAATTTTACAATTGCAGCAAGTCAGATATATATGATGTACCTACTTAGAGAGTAAAACGTACTAAAATTCTACCATAATTAAAATAACATATAAAGCTCACTGTAGGAGCATAACACAGATTTTTAGTAAATATACCTAAGTCAATAAAACGAGATTACTACATATAAGGCAATAAAACAAACAAGGAAACGAACATTAATTAAAGTTCAAAATAAGTTTGGGGATTTACGACATCAAAATATTCTGATATTGTGTAGAAAGCCTGCACTGCCAGGAATCTTTTAATAACAATTTTAAATATTTTGCCATTAAGATTTTTTACAGGTGTTGGTAATACATTATACAGATTAATATTCAAAGAGTTCTTTAAAGATTTGCTCAGCCTATATCTACTAGACCTAATTAAATCAGCAGATCTTGTATCATAGCGATGTATATCCGAATTAAGCAACAAATCTCTCTTGTTTTCATGAATTTGAAGTAATTGGTAAAAAATATACAACGCCGGAAGGGTCAGCACTTTCGTATCAACAAAATGTGGCCTGCAATGGTCACGATGACTAGCCCCTACAATTATACGAATAGCCCTTTTCTGCAGTCTAAAAATATGCAACGAGTTGGACGAGTTTCCCCACAGAACAATTCCATAGGAAATATGTACATGGAATAGCGAAAAATAGACATTCAGAATAGATTGCCGATTTAGGGTCGACTTTAACCTTCTAATGACAAATATAGCCGATGACAACTTACTACGTAGTGAAACCACGTGTGAAGCCCAGCTCAGAGTATCGTCGAGTGTCAAGCCCAATACCTTAGCGCTTTTCCCCTCAACGATGTCACGACTTGTTGAAAATACTAGTTCTTGAGTCTTACTTGCGTTTAACTTCAAACAATTTTGCGAAAACCAAATGTCAGCTCTTTGAGCTAGCCCTCTACTACTATTTTTTAAATCTTCAATATTTTTGCTACTACATAACAAAGATGCATCGTCTGCAAAACATATGCACTTGTGTGGAGAGAGAAATGAGAAAAGGTCATTAATATATATAACGAACAGCAAGGGCCCAAGAACTGATCCTTGGGGTACCCCACTGTTCACCGCAGCATAACTCGAAACGTCATCCCCAAGGGAGACACACTGAGCTCTTGAAGAGAGATAAGATTGCAACAACTGCAGGGGTCGCCCTCTGACGCCATAGCGATAGAGTTTTTCGATAAGAAGGCTATGCGAGACGCAGTCGAAGGCCTTACTCAAGTCACACAGAATTAACTCTACATGTTCTCCCTTCTCAAGGCCCTCGACTATGTCATGCACTATCTGAACAAGAGCTTTTATCGTAGATCTGCCCTCTCGGAAACCATACTGTGAACTGTCAAGCAGATTGCTTGACTCAAAATAGTGGCCTAAATTATTTTTGATTAAAGTTTCGAAAACTTTTCCAAATATTGGAATAATTGAAATCGGCCTGTAGTCATCGACAGTATTTGGATCACCTTTTTTAAAAACGGGTACTACCCTGGACAATTTCAGGGAGTTTGGAAAAACACCACTATTTATACAGAGATTAAATAAATATGTTAAAGGCTTCACTATATAAGAAGATATATGTTTTAAGATTATACTGTTAATGTCGTAAACATCGTATGATGGTGAGTTTTTAAGTGAAACTATTGCATTCATAACTTCCTCCTCAAGAATCGGTAGAAATGCAAACGATTTGGGAGCCAGAGGGATAGAAGATACAATCTCCTCTTGCAGATTTCTATCAACTGATATACTTTTAACTATTTCAGATGCAACCATTACAAATCGATTGTTAAAATCGCTAGCTGTTAAAAGAGACGCACTAATATAGTCTCGACCATGATTTCTCTCCATATTAATGATATTCCATACACTTTTCGCATTATTTCTAGAGCCATTAATGTAATCACCATAGGCTTGTTTTTTAGCATTCACTATAGAGTACTTATAATCCTTTTGCAAGAATTTATATATAGTTTTGGAGCTTTCGCTCTCTGTTGCATCCCTTAATAATTTTACTGTTGATAGTATTTTTCTCTTTTCCCTTAGTTCACTAGAAAACCAGCGAACAGGGGGTCGATCAGATCTAATATTCATTAAAGGAAAATTTTTACAAATAAGGCTTTGGCAATTGGTATTCAGGAAAGTAGCCAAAAATTCAACACTTCCTGATTCATAGTATTCAGACCAGTTCAGAGCTTCAAGGTCCTGTTTTATAGCTTTAAGTGAGGCACTAGTAACTTTCCTAATTTTAAATATGTTTGGCTCAGAACATACATTAAGATCCAATTGCATAAATTGCCCATAGTGATCCGATAAACATGGATCCACGACACCCGACACAAAGCAATGCTCAGGGATGTTAGTTACTATATTATCTATGCAACTAGCGGACCTAACAGTCACCCT
This sequence comes from Pissodes strobi, assembly GCA_016904865.1. Lineage (NCBI taxonomy): Eukaryota > Metazoa > Arthropoda > Insecta > Coleoptera > Curculionidae > Pissodes > Pissodes strobi. The sequence continues at coordinate 47,013 of MU181990.1, forward strand.
AGTGAAGTCCGTAATGCAGGCCCTCATGCCAAAACCATCCAAGATAGAAACCAACTCGGACAAACCAGCGGAGGTACCCAAAAAATTTATATTAAAATCGCCGAGAATAATTATTTTTTCATACTTATTGAAAAAGCAATGGAGCAACCCGTCCAACTCATGCAGGAACGTGTCAACGGAACCAGCACAAGACCTATACAAAGTAACAATCAAAAGCTTACCATGGCCAATCTCTACGGCACAAAACTCAGCATCCAATTCCCTACAATATGGCTTAACACTTATAGGTTTACACACAATATTTTTACGGACATATATACAAACGCCACCGTGAATATGATCAGTCCTATCATAATAGGAAACCAATTTGTACTCACACAAATTAACACAT
>MU181990.1:52403-70550 GCA_016904865.1 Pissodes strobi
ATGCTAACATGGTTAGCGAAACGCGCGTCGAGTGCAAATATTCTGTTTCGGTATTGTGGATAAAACTATGTTTTAGTAAAACTAATGGGTAATGATAAAACTATCCCCTAGAAATTGAACCACATTTTTTACTTACATACTTTTTTAAATCCAAATTACAAAATATTCCTACTCATCTTCAATTGTAGTACCTATCTTCATTGGCATTCAGATTACTTAAATAGAATGTACACAATAATTAAAACTCGAACTAATTCACAAAAGTATCCAACTTATTGATCACAAACAATACATTATAGTATATTAAGCATTAAGGGTCTTGACCTCCAAAACGTGCAAAGCCAGTAAGAACTTACTGACAGTGATGCTTATACTAATTTTTGCACGAGTAAATTCATAAAAATAATACAACATGGACACAAAATACTATAAAGGTAAAAAATATAAAATTTGCTATTAATGTCATTGATTTGATACGTGTCATGTTTTTCAGGTTATTTTAGTTTAATTCCAGAAAAATGGAGCAAGAACCTAATAATATCGAGTTAAAAAATGCGTGGAGGGTGGGATCTGCATCCTTAGTTTCTGATAATTCCAGGAAAAGGTATGATAAAAACCTTCCAGCAGTTTATGCGTTGGTGTACTGGCAGGCGCGTGGAACAAAGCACCGAAAAGGTGCTGCTTACCTATTTTGTGAAGGGAAACAAAACTTTAAAATCTTCTGGCAGTTTATGAGCTGAATACTCAATGCTCAAAGCTACAATATTTTTGAAGAAAATTTTTGATGTTTCAAAATTTTCGACTTTAATGTTTTTCTAAAATAAAAAAGGAGAAAAAAATCAACAGTTTTGACAGACAAAACATGCAAACATTTTAAAAAGAATTGCATGATGAAGTTTACTTAAATATAAAAGCGGTGATATTTAGGATAGCAGGTACGTGTATCATAAATATTACCGACATGAAAACTGATGTATCATGTAAATTTAAGGTTACAAGTCAAGAAAACGAGCCGATCTATTTACATGTTTACAAAAAGTATCAAGAACTGCGTCGCCACCTTACTTGCTCCTGGCAATGCACAACGACAAGGTTACGAATCAGATTGTGGGCAAAAATACAATAGAAAGTTAGTCCAGTAGAATTGCAAAATGCCTAAATTTGCCAGATCTGTCATCATTTATCGGGCATGCTTTTGAACAAATTCTGTGTCTATTCTGGCAAACCAAGGAGCAGATATTTTAGGCCTGAAAAGGTATAGTGGATGGCGTTCTTCTTTAGTAGCTGAAGGGTCTGTTGAAAAATGTAAACAATAATGTTCGTTTTTTAAAACAGACCTTTCATGAAAATTCTTCAGCGCCAGCCGTTGGAGATGACAGCGAGCATTAGTAACACAACTAGGGAATCTGATTGTATCTAGAGAAAATCATAATATGCTGAACAAAGAGTTTTTGCGCAACTGCTTCTAATAATTGTTCGAATTCCAACATTATTTTTAAAAAGAATTAATTTTATTACATAGGATTTTATTGTTGTTTACTTACAACCCGAGGACGGCAAGTAATCACTTACCTATCAGTATTTTGAAAACTTCACTTATGTCATAATCAAAAAAGTAAAGGTGCGAAAAAACCTGAGCGTGCAAAAAAAAACATCCAAGTTTCCAGTTCAATGGACTAGCCCGACTAACACCGCTAAACGCGTGGACTAAGTGTCAACTAAAATACTGTTACGTTTTACCCGTGGGTTCTGAACGAAATCAGAACTTATACTATTTTACAATAATACTCTCTTTATTCTTTATCGCTCTATACAATTAAACACACTAAACTACTCTTATAACTTTGCAACTATTAGATCTTTACAATTCAGAATTCAATGATCTAAGTCAACACGCGCTTTGCCTGCTATTTATATACAATCTAAAATCTATCGCGATTACTCCGGACGAAGCGACGCCTCTCTATATTATTCTCGACGAGGCATCGGGAGGATTCCACAGTTCCTGAATCTTCGCGGCCAGCGATGACTCATACGTAGACGCTACAAGGCTAGTTCTATAGGGTAGCACTAAAACATTCGGATGGTTGCTAGCCGTGACAATACGCTTAAAATTAACACCATCTGCCATGTGTTGAAATAGAGCAGTGTTGAAAATATTTGTGAACACGTGAATGAGATAAGGCACTTTCTAGTCAGATTAACTCATTTTCATTGCTGGTCGTAGAGAAAAAGTAATAAATTTAGAGAATTTGACTAGATGCACTGAAAGAAATATTTAAATCCTGCCATAAACGCAATGATCAAAGAAAGTGAAAAGAATATAGGTACAAGTAACAAAATGAATATTTTGAGAAGAATGTGGATTCTGTTTTAGAATCAAGTTAAAAAGAATTTAATTACTTTTATTTAATTTGCCATATGAATTTGCACAAAAAACTAACTATTTTCAATAAAATATTTGATGCCAAAATGAATTGATGGCGGTCTTTCGACCCTCCTTGCCACTCAAATGTTTTTGCAGGTCATTATTATGGTTTAGACGGCTCGAAGTTCCTTCATGTCTTATACCATGGTAGAATCCTAATGTATAAAGGCCGCCACAGACACGTATGCTTATCTAAGTACCATTTTATTTGTACAGTCATGCAAGACGGAACTCACTAAAAGCGCACACACAGGCCGTTTTAAAATTTGTTTTATGGCCAGTCTGAACAATTGTGAGGGATAGACACAGATTATTAATAGCTGCAGCGGCAGTGTTGATAATGAAAAAAGAAGAAACAGGTGATCAGAAAAAAAATGGTCAAAGAATTGGTTAACAACAAGAGTTTACGTATATAAATTTATTTAATGAACTAAGACTCGAATCTGATGCTGAAGACTGGTTTAATTACTTGCGTATGAATGAGGAAACCTGCAATGAACTGATTGGAATAGTGACCCCATATTTGGTACTCGAGGGAATCATAGTTATATTTGATTAAAAAAAAGGCAACTGAACTTATCCTGCCGAAAAAAAAAACATTTAGTAGATACATACCTCACTTCCTGGACTCGTGATACTGTTTTCTTCTATTGTGTCTATCCCGCCCTGTCTTAGTGTTTTTTGATCAATTGGAAACAGAAGGTGGTATGGTCAAAATACCACAAATTTGATTTGTACACTTCTTCCGTACCTGATTCTGATTTAAGGAACACATTGTCACTGAATTAATTTTCTTAAGGACCATATTTTTACTGGCAAGTGGCTTCACTTCTCTTAATTTTTCAATCAGAACATTGTATGCAGCATTTTTTTGGGCTTATCAGAATAATATTTACTTTGCATGTTCAAAAGGCATTCATTTTGCCGGTTCAATTCAATAAAATCAGGTTAATAAAGTAGGTTAAAAACAAGTCAAATTCTAAATAATTTTGGAACCTTCTGTTGCTCAATCCAGTGATGTAACTCAAGAGCTCATCACCAACATAGAGTTTAATTTTATATTCAAATACTATAAGTTGAATACGAACACGTAGCGAACTTAAAATAGATTAATAGAAAGTTAATTTATACGTTGGTAGCAAGCTCTTTGGGCAATCCACTATAGTTCGAGTTTAGTGTTATATTAAAATGAAAAGGAATTCGTACCTATCTTAAATTTCTTAATACAAAATAAAATAGGATATGATTTAAAGTTTTTTTTTAAACAATAAGGTTGTGCACGTTGCTATTTGCTTTATTTTGACAAAGCAATTTTTTTATTTTTAACAGACTGCAGCCAAATTCAAGCAGTATAACCTACGACAACAGAGAAATTGCAAAGCTAAACTACTTGATCTATAAAGAAAAATAAATAATCAATAAATAATGCCTCCATTTTCAGTATGAATCGTCACTCCCATTTACATATGAATATTGTATCGATTTTTCCAATAAGAGGCAGCCAATTTTCTCCGAAAGTAGTTTGGAAAATAAATGGAAAACTCAATTTTTTTCCATACACAACATTCCAATCTAGCGGTTTTAGGAAACGAATTTTATAATAAGGAACTTGGACTAAATTGGAAAAATTTTTCATAATATCTTTCTGGTGCGCACGCACGGGAAAAAGTTTTCCGGTGCGGGGCGCACGTGACTAGTATATTTCATTACAGTCCGGAAACTAGGCTTTTCCGGTGCGCGCACTATAGTTTGGGTTAGTGGTGTGAGGCGTAGCCGAACACCGGAAGTCCCGCAAGCACAGGAAAAACTGTTTCTGGACGTGTAATAAACGATATTTTTCATAATACCTCTCTGAAATTAAAACATAAACATAAAATTATTATAATTATCGTATCCAAAATCATTAAAATTAAAATGTAAGCAAACGTCAAACTTGCAAGACAAGCAAGACACACATAGGTATTTATCTAATATTCATAAATCGTTGCTATGGAAATATATTTGTATGCTTTGTTGTAATTGAATAGGCAGCTAATTTTGATGTATTTGTGCCAAGTAAGGACAGAATAAATAAAATAATTTTACTTAAAATTAGACTATTGACGCTAAAATGTCCTAGATGAATTTTGTAGACCGCATCGCTGTAGAATTTTAACCCAATTTATTATTCTTTATTCTTAGTTTGTGACTAAATAGCTGCAAATGTATCACTTAAAAATAGGGAGCGGGAAAACTTTTCCCGCGTTACTTTCTTTGCTCTACAGGGACCGCGAAAATGATAGTTCTCAGAGAGGCATTATCAAAAATTTTTGCCGTTCCTTAATTTGAAGTGCTAAATTTGCAATTATTTCGCTACAAAATAAGCATTAATAATAATAAATTGAATTAAAATTATACAGCGATGCAGTCTCCAAAATTAATCTAGTACATTATAGCGTCAATAGTCTAATTTTTAGTAAAATTATTTTATTTATTCTGACACACATTATTCAATAACTACAACAAAGTATACAAACACATTTCCATAGCAACGCTTGGTAAATATTAGATATCTATGTCTTGCTTGTCTTGCAAGGTTGACGTTTGCTTACATTTTATCTCAAAATGTATTATGACATGATTTTGGATAAATAAAATATAAAATTATAAAAAATATCGTTCATTACACGTTCAGAAACAGCTTTTCTCGTGCTTGCACGACTTCCGTAGAAAGTATCGTGCGCGCACCGGAAAAGGCTAGTTTCCGGACGTGTAATGAAATATACTATTAGAGATCTTGCTTTAGCAGCGAAAATTTGCAACGTTTTGAAATAATAAATAAGTAGGTGGTGATTGTTAATTTTTATTTTAGAAAATGTTTATACCTCTTTTTTAAAATTATTGTTTTAGATTAATGCCATAGCTTTCTGGTAGTTTTTTGGTTTTATTGAGTTATTGCCAGATCAGATCAATCCAACAAACTGGTGAAGGCTTTTTGCCACAGCTACATTTTCCGTCTTTTCTTAACTTACCGGTCACTCCTTACTCATTACATGTCAAGACAAAACAAATTTCGGAAAAAAAAAACTTTGACAGAAATAATAACTTATAGGTGTCTTAATGTTTAATTCGAATTATGCTTCAAATATTTGCTTATGAGCTTAAAATAGCTGCTTTAAACCATGCCTAACGAAAGCTTTCCAAAAATATTTAGAAATATAGCTGCTTTGGTAAATCTAACATAAAAGTTCTGTAAATTAAGCAATCGCAGCAATTACCCCATAATCTCTAACAATAGTTTTTTATTATACACGGGAAATAAGTACTAGATTTTAGCACAAGGTGTGAACTTTGCTAAAATATTTTTTCTCTGACGGTATAAACTCTGTTGTAAGATATTAAAATCTTATTAACATCGGAAAATTAAGAGGTTTGCAAATTTTAGATACATGACGAGTTATCTGCAAATAACATTGTCTTAGTAATAACTTATTTGTATTGTTAATATTATTTATTAGTATTGACATTATAAGTCAAAACTTTTAAACCTGCTTATAAATCTTTATTCCAAAAATTGAATAGCGATGTTGAGTTTTCTTCCACTCCATCAGAGATGAGAGAAACAGCGCAAGAATCTTCGTCAAAAATATTATCTGGGAAATCCAGAGAAAATTATTGGCGTTGAAATTCTTTTAAAAAATTTTTTCCTTAGGGAGAAAAATAAATTACTTTTTTCCCTGGGGAGAAGAGTGTTTACATATTGTTACATATTGGTAACAAATATGATGTTTTTGCACCTGTCAAGAGGAAAACAGAAAAAATAACTTTTAACCAAATAAATGTCTTACATATCTACTTTCCATATCGCTATACAGTGTGTCCAAAAAAGTATGCAACATATGGGAAACTTTTTTATTATTGGTTTTTCAGAAAATTTTATTCTTGATAAAAGTTGATGCTTGCCCTAAAACAGTTAATGAGTATTTCAAATTTTCCGTACTGCTTTTAGTTCGGGCGCAAATGTAATTTTTCCGAAATCACGTCAAGAGTAAAGTACCTTAATTTATAAAGATACAGCAAAATCTTATAAGGAAAAGTTCTTCCAAATTAAAAAAATAATCTAAATATGAAATTTGAGTTAAGTACATCAACTTTTAATTTTTCTTTTTTTTTCTCAATTTTTTCTTAAACGTTACGCCACTGGAGAATATTTTGTTCTTTTGTTATTAGTATACATGCCAAGTAACTTCAAAATTTATTTAAGATAGAAATTAGTTACGTAGTTGCCTAATGTTGCAGTTTTCCCAGAGATAATAGCCAGTTTAGGTATCAGTGTGTTGCAAACACATTTAAACACTTTTGATTCAAATTTTTTTCCACTCAAAATCATGAATAGACCCAACTCTTTTCATTTCATGTAAAACAACTAATAATTTATTTATCTTTTGCACCCCGATGAGTAAAAAAGCCATATAAAATTACAAGATCAATCGACTTACCTGTAAGGAAGATCGATCGGAATTATCCGAGCATCTCCGCCATCCCTCATTACACTTTGTAGTATACAACTTTTTCCCAATCGGTACAATTTTTAAAGAAGTTATCTAAAAACATGGTGATTCAGCCGACCCTGGCTAGCCGCTCGAGCTCATGCATCGCCTTGATGCGTCATTACAATTTTGGTACGTGAGATTTTTGATTACATTGCATTTGGGGTGATAGGGAGAAGGTAAAGACTGGGTGGGTTTGTAATGAGGGATGGCGGAGATGCGAAGGATAATTACAAGATCAATCGACTTACCTGTAAGGAAGATCGATCGGAATTATCCGAGCATCTCCGCCATCCCTCATTACAAACCCACCCAGTCTTTACCTTCTCCCTATCACCCCAAATGCAATGTAATCAAAAATCTCACGTACCAAAATTGTAATGACGCATCAAGGCGATGCATGAGCTCGAGCGGCTAGCCAGGGTCGGCTGAATCACCATGTTTTTAGATAACTTCTTTAAAAATTGTACCGATTGGGAAAAAGTTGTATACTACAAAGTGTAATGAGGGATGGCGGAGATGCTCGGATAATTCCGATCGATCTTCCTTACAGGTAAGTCGATTGATCTTGTAATTATCCTTCGCATCTCCGCCATCCCTCATTACACTTTGTAGATGTTTAAAGTATTTGCGATGTAATCTACATTAACTGAAAACTGCGAGTTTTCTGTAGTCCTAGATTTGTAAGGCCCTTTTTATAAACTAAAATTCAAATTTATAACCATTAGATTTAATAACACACATCATGAAGGTACATATATCATGTTTAACGCTTAACTGATATTAACCTTTAACTTATTTTTAATACTATACCAATATTCGTATGTAATATGATAACAAGTTGGTAAGTAAGTTATAATTGTAGCTTAATATTTATATGATTCCTTAGAGTTTATGGTTCAATAAACAAGATGCCAATCCAGTGGGATTACCCACGCCAAGTTTTTTATAGAATTTCGAGAATACTTTTGATTTTTCTGTCGAGCCAGCTGTCTTCTGAATGGTTTGTAATGTAACTCTCATTCTTTGAGCTGCTGAAGTTGCCCCGTGTCGCGTGCTGTGTGCCCCAAAGATTTCCGTGTTTATACTGCTGGCTTTTAGTATTAACTTGATCCATCTGCTAATGGTTTGACTGTTGTCTGGGTGATAGGGCTTTTTGTGAGTGAGTATTACATTTTGTTTGGTTTTGCTACTTGTGGTATCGATTGCATCTGCAAATGCAACGATCTATTAGCATATTTACAGTATCTGTGAATGCCGTAATTTCTGCATTTGAACAAAAAAATAGGTATGTTCACTAGCTGCAACTGCAATTGCAGACAGTGGAGGGTACGATCGATTGTATCTGCTAATACAACGAACTATTCACCTTTTATTGACTGGTAGCACCCTTCTTCCTTTTATGCGTTCTATGTAAGTCTCTAATAGTGTGACTATACATAGTTCAGGTTGATTAATAAAATAAGGTAATATCAAACTAGGTTGAAGCCTGTTTAAGCCACTTGCTTTTATTTTATCCGGGAATCTGATTTCAATTACGTATTCATATTTAAAAATATTGTCTATTTTTACTTCCGGGTTGTCCGTGATTTGTGTGCCGTTATTAGTATTAAGAGTGTTACTAGCTTTAAAGTTAGATTTGTAGATTTAAGAATTCGTGAGGGTACATGCTCTTTAAGCGCTGTAGAACTGGGTAGGAATCCCAAGTAATTGAGTATTTTGATTTTGGGGGTCTTATGTTAAATGTTCCATGGAGAAAACTTTTTATAACCGCTTCGTCTTTTGTTTGAGTAGGATGACTCCGAAGACAATTGAATATTTAGGAGCTCAACAATAAGTTAACGGTTTTATTATATATTTGTTGGCGCTTAGAAAAACAGAAATTCCCCTATTTATTGTAAGTATTTTCGTGTTGTTTGAGGGCGGTATCTGTCAATGAAGAAATAATCACTTTTATCGCTTCATTAGGTACGCTTTGTTATAGAATAGCTCTCCTGACAATGAGGAAGTTTCATAATTTTTTTTTTTTTTTTTTTTTTTTTTATTACTGCTGATTTCGATAGCCCATGAAAAATAAGTAAACATATGTTTTTTCTTTTTTCCCTAAGCCGAAAAATGAGGCAGATACAACGCCTTGAGATGTGCTTATGACGTCATAATACACATGAATTGTTACGTCACACCATGCATGGTATATCTATATATACAAAACTAAAAACTGTTATAGCACTTGTAATATTCATCTTTAGCGGAAATAAAAAAATACGTATCGATTTTTTTTTTTAATATTATTTTTTTTATTTTTTTTTTATTTTATTTTTATTTTTTTTTTTACGGTTCTATAGTTTGCAATAAAAAATAAGCAGTTTAATTTCTCAGGAAACTTCGTAATTTCCCTACAGCCAGAGAAATTTTCTTCCACAATGGTTGTTTCTCTCCACAAGGGGATGTGAGTAAGTATTTTTCAGGGTAAAGATAATAGACTGTTCTGCCAGTAGGTCCCTTTTCTCTTGTATAAACCCCAAAAGTGAGCATGGTTGAGGGGGATAACTACGATTTTTTTATATAAAACCTAAATCTTGTAATGTTTATGTCATTTTATTTATACTTTTAAGCAATTCTCTTTTGAATTACCAATAACTAGCCAATTGTCTAAGTAGAGTATAGTTTTTATACCCTTTAATTTTACATATCTTACAACTGGTTTCAGTTTTGTGAAAATATATGGAGCTATACATAAACCAAATGAAACACAATTAAATTGGTATAGTACGTTGCAAAAAACGAATCTTAACAACTTTTTTTGACTACTGTGCATAGGGATAAGGAAACATGCATCTTTAAGAGATCAGTTTTCCCCAAGAATGCGCATTTTAAAATTAAATTTTTTGCCGTCCTATGTAGTCTTCTACTTTGCTAACCGGAGTGGTGTCCTATTGAAAGGGATTTTATAATCCTGTACCCACTCTATTATTGAACTGTTTACCTTTTTTCTCTGCTAATTTTGAACGTATACTTCTAGTTCAGACGGTTGGCTAATTAAATTATTGAAAGGGAGGGCTAAGGCACTAATCCCACGGACTATAGTTGTTTCTGTAATTGATACAGTAGTTGTCTTGGCAGGATTTAGTACTCTCTTCGAGATTCAATTTTGATGGTCTGAGGACATTGCAGTTGGCAGCTGGTGGATACTTCTCTATCATACTGTTTTTTTTTTTTTTTTTCTTTTTCTTTAGTCCTTTTAATAAGTAATTGTCCCATCTAAACTATCTAAGTATGTAGTTCTGGCCTCGCAAGTGGGATTTCGTCGTTTTTTTTTTCCTACACCTACACAGCTAGGTGGTCGTTACTTTGTTCAGGACCATCTGGTGCTTCTGATGTTGGTAAGTCTTGATAGTCTTGATTTGGCTAAGTTATTTCCTCAGCTAGCGTGAGACGATCTTCTAATGCATTTGCAAATGCAAAAGAGTTTCCTTGGTTTTGCTACTTATGATATCGATTGCATCTGCAAATGCAACGATCTGTTAGCCTATTTACAGCATCTGCAAATGCTGCAATTTCTGTTTTTGAACAGAAAAATAGGTTCATGAATATGTTCACTATCTGCAACTGCAATTGCAGACAGTGGGTACGATCGATTGTATCTGCTAATACAACGAACTATTCACCTTTTTGCTTGCTGCTTAACCCTGGTTATGCTTTCGACTGCATCTGCAAATGCAACGATTTTTTAGCATATTTACAGTATCTGCAAATACTGTAATTTCTGTTTTGAATAGAAACCAAGAGTGTAATAATTCGCTACCTCCAATGTAATGATTTTATGTAAGAGGGTTGCAATAGTATGGTGGTTATTTGTTTTTGTATCTGCAAATACTTGGCACTATACCGTTTTATTTTTGTCAGTACATATATCCTTTACATCGGCAAATGTAGGGATATAGTGTGCCTCTAACTACTTTTACATAATATACCTACTGGGGTGGAGGCTGTTGGGGGCCGTTCACATCTGCAAATGTGAAGGCCAATTTTAGCTAAAGTTATTCGCATCTGCAAATGCGAATTTGTAAATAGGTATTATTATTATTTATTAACATCTCCTGCAAGCAATGTTTACTCCAATTTTTTCCCTCACCGGACGGCTCATGTCAACACGAATTGTTTAAAAATAATGCGTTCCGGTATTACATTGCTTCGACAAAGCCGAACGATAACATTCCGCCTTTTTCCCTTAATTTTGGGTTAGTTTTGGTTAGCACTTTTAGTTCTTGTTGATTGAGCCTCCGTTGCGAGCAAAGCCAACGGAGGGCCATGCAAGCTATAATAATACCCAACTTGGGATTTAGTCGCTCGTAAATTATGCATCAGCTTGCCTTTGTGGCTAGTTTTTAGAGGTTAATTTCGTGAGAAAAGGACACTCTTCAACTTACTCAAAATTTAATTTTTTATTTTATTTTATTTTTTTTTTGAAAAGTATTTGTTAATACAGTAATAGCAATAATTACAATATACATAGTCCTTATTCCTCTAGACAGTGTTTTTGAACACTGGTATTGAGGATAATTGCATTTTAGTAATAATAACAGTATGATTTCCTATAAACTCTCTAGTATTGTGGCTATGAATATCCTTTGAAAATATTATGATAATATTTTAATTTTGAGTTTTATTTATTATCCTGTAAATAAGTTTATTCTGTCCAAATTTTAATACCTTATGTAATTGCCATACTCTTAAATTTTCATATAGATCTGCAGTATGAGTCAGTGGATCATAATTAAATATAACTTTGTTTTTTGTTTTGCAATATTTGCATCGAATCGAATTGTAGTTTATAGTCCCACATGTGCCCCATACGGGGATCAAATATCGAAAAACGAATGATACGAAGGCATTATAACCATTTGTTTCTATTTTTATATTCCTTTATATGGTATAAACGTTTTATTCTATGTAAAACATTAATAAATGTGCAGGCCGACCGGTATATATTTCCTCCTTTTGATTGTGTTATGTAAACACTTTTTGTGATTGAATAGTATATTTCTTTGGTAGGATGTACGATTAGACGAGATTACTAGATAACGGTTCGAATAGCTCGTATCGTTAACTGTTGCTTATTACTTATATTCATTTCGATATAATATATTTCAATTCCGAATACATTGTTTGATTCTGTGTAATTGTGCAAAGATGACAAATAAATGTAACAATGTTTTGTCATGCCCTCGTATATAAATAACAGTTTGTTAGTATAATTCAAATCGCAGTGAGCACATTTAATTTTTGTTTACTGCTTCATTCGCATTTTTGACTGTAACCCGTTCGCACTCTTATTTTATTCTAATAAGTATAGTTAGTTTTAGAAATTTGAGAGTATTTTCCATTTCAATTTTATTAAGTAAAAAAAATAAGGGTTACAAGTGTCATATTTATTCATAATACTCAGTTTAGTATTATACACATTTAGTTTGCTTTTATACAAGAGATTCTGTTTTTATATATTTAAGATAACCAGGTATTTATGTATATTTGAAATTTTGGCATATAATCTTATATGGACTCACCCCCTGATTCGCTTCTCCCGATGCATATTGCCCCCTTTTTTCGCCTCCTTTGCGAGCAAGACGTATCACTAACACTTCACTATACTAGAAATACGATTTCTAAGCATTTTTCTTCTTAAAACCAAAAGAAAGAACCGATTTACGGATTCTTGCTTGTCACCGACCGCCGACCGGTACAAAATTGTAATGACGCATCAAGGCGATGCATGAGCTCGAGCGGCTAGCCAGGGTCGGCTGAATCACCATGTTTTTAGATAACTTCTTTAAAAATTGTACCGATTGGGAAAAAGTTGTATACTACAAAGTGTAATGAGGGATGGCGGAGATGCGAAGGATAATATTTGGTCTTGAAGAGTAGGCCATGCATTTGGAATAAAAACAAATAAATAGCAATAATTTTACTTCGCTCTGACATCTGAAATTAATTATTATTGAGTCAGTCATTCCAATTGTATTTTGTAATAATTATTGTGGACATTTATTTTGGACCAAAATTGTTTAAATGTGTTTGCAACACACTGATACATAAACTGGCTTATATCTCTGTAAAAACTGAAACATTATGCAACCATGTAACTAATGTCTACTTTAAATAAATTTTGAAGTTGCTTGGCAAGTATACTAATAACAAAAGAACAAAGCATTCACCGATGGAGTAACGTTTGAGAAAAAATCGAGAAAAAAAAGGTAAATTAAAAATTGATGTACTTAACTCAAATTTCATATTTAGATTACATTTTTAATTTGGAAGAACTTTTCCTTATCAGATTTTGCTGTATCTTTATAAATTAAGGTATTTTACTTTTGACGCGATTTCGGAAAAATGACATTTGCGTCCGCACTAAAAGCAGTACGTAAACTTTGAAATACTCATTAACTGTTTTAGGGCAAGCACCAACTTTTATGAAGAATAAAATTTTCTGAGATCCAATAATAAAGAAGTTTTCCATATGTTGCATACTTTTTTGGACACACTGTATATCATTTAAATAATCTTACACTATAATTGTTATAGTGAATACTGAATGTAACAAATAACAGAAAAAAAGAATCTTTTAATTTCAGCTAACTAACATCCGATAACAAAGCGGACCAATCTCTCATCAAAACCGTTTGCGACGTTTATTAGGCGGCTTAGACCATATTGAACTTCAGAGCTGACATTGTTTGCAGTTAATTAAATATCAGGGTCGGATAGCATAAGTACGTGAAAATGGCGAATGATATGAACGAAATTTTCGAAGGAAGGACCCCTTCAGCGGCGAACTATGTTGTGATTAATTATTTGTTAGACAGATTATACTTCTATTATATAGACTCTGGGAGAGTTCATTGATAAAATAACTGGGAAGAATGCATTTACTGAGTATTTAATTTACGTTGGAAATTCGACTATTAATAATTGCCTGGTCTTATTAGTTTTATTTTAATTATAACAAATCGAAACACCTATCGTAGCGTGCACGAAGAAGCTCTATGATTGAAGTTACTTATGACCTAAGTAACATTAGCTTAGCTTAGATTAAAAACGGTTGGCAAAATGTCTCCATTTCTACTCCTGCACTACGTTGAACAAATTATGTGGATTGCACCGCAAGCTTTTGACATAATATTTCTAGATTTTTAATAGCAAGATACCAACATCAATTAATTTATTGGTGACCTAAATATTTCTGGATCATGCTTATACAATATAGGATTTAACATAATCTTACATACAAGTTTTCTTTTTCAGATGATTATTGGCTCAAGTTAAAGGACCTATCTGCAGTGTGGTGATACAAGTGAAGTGATAACTCTTAAAATCCAAATTTTATTTTAATTATTTTGTCTAAAATGGTGTTACCATAGATATTTTTTGGAGAGCGCGATACGTAGAGGCTCGATGCTACCAGCTTTAGGAACGAACCCAATTGGCATCAATATCGATGCCAGTGTTGGGACACCGCATTTGATTCCGACAAGACCGTCCAAGATTTGTGCGGTTACTTATCATAACGTGTTTGACTGTCTATTTTATTTTACGAGAGTTTGGGGAGTTCTGACCGCAACAGGTAAGCTACTTTTTTTTATAAATTAGTTCAAGGGTATATTACCATATGTAAATATTAATTATTGACACCTATTATGGGAACTAGGTGTTGTTTTTCTTGAAAGAGGTCTCAAAGACGTGTTTAGTTGAGTGGCTGAATACATACACCTATGCTTTGCTTGTAAAGGTCCCAGTAAACCGCTCATATTAATCAACTTTACAAACATTCAACACTCTTTTGTGCTCCTAAATAACCTAATAATAGCCTAATAATAAAGCTTTAAATCAATTTCCATGTTCAGTGTCGCAACAAGAAATTAGCGCCCGCGGCCATTGATAGGTTGGGCCCCTATATAAATTTTATAAACAGGTAAAAACAACTTATTTAAAATAATATGTTTTTAAATTTTTGCACTATGCAAGCATAAGTGTGCATTAAAATATAATATAGTAACATAAAATACAAAACTTTGATATTACATATAACAGCAAAAAGTCAAATTAAACGAATACCGAGGTACTAGGAAAAATAACCAAAAACTAAAATTATAGCAAAACAGGTAGGTATTTAAAAAAAAACTAAAATTACACTCTTCTCGCTTTGAAACCAGCAAAGTCATCAATTACATCGTTAAAATCTATAGACAAGGATAATTTTCTTTCTATACTTAAAACGGCCATATTAGTAAGCCTGTCCTGTCCAGTCGATGATCTTAAATGATTTTTGATTAATTATAATTTAGTAAATGATCCTTCACATGAAGCTGTAGTGACTGGCAAGGTAAAAAACACTGTAAGAGCAATACCAATGTTTGGATATAAAGATTCTCACTCATTATTTCTAATAAATTCTAAAATTACTAGATGGCTTAGATATTCTACACCTTTAATGTGAGAAGATGCCAGTGGCGGCTCGTGAGTTTATAAAGGGGGAGGACGCTGGGGAAGAAGGCATTTTTGCGCTCTCATCAAAAAGCTCGCTACAGGCGCGGGGCTGCCATGCCCAAGTTTTACCCAAAAGCCGGTAAAATCGTTAAAAAACAAGGATTCGGCGCCCTCTTGAATGGCAATTGTTGCGCACTTAAAGAAATGTAAAAGTAGGTACTTACCGATTCCAGAAGAGTAATCCATTAAAACAGTTTATTGTAACTACAAATCAATAAAGTTCGAAAATAATTCATGAGAAGCTCGAAAACGTTAAAAAATATATCAGTTTGATGGCAAAAAGGGTGATTGTTCATATTTTTGTCGGTGGTTACCACCTCGACCTTGCCGTTTCCGAGTTTTTAAAGTGCAATTCCATTGGCCTGTATCAATTTTTCAATAACTTTTTAATCACACATCACACACACTTTCGTTTTATGTTTATAAAAACGCAAAGAAAAAGAAAAACGCCATTTGACACTGTGTTGAAAAATCGGTGGGGTCGTCAGACCATTACTGCAAGAAAAGAACTTTTTCAATTTCTCCATTGGCAACATTTCAATCATAACTCGAGTAAAAAAAAAAAAATCTAAAAACTCACCTCGGCTCTCTGTAAAACGCTGGACTCGAGTAAACTGCAGTAAACGAAAGTTTTGCAAATTATTATTAAATTAAGCTAGAAAGTGTGGATCTGAATAGCGCACGGATGGGCCTTGACTTCTCACAAAGTATTCTCCGGCCAGTGGAGATTCAAAAATATGTAAATTCGCAAATTATAGTTAGTTTATATTAAATTGTATGTAGGAAAGATTTTTTTTTTCTATTTATTTTCGCAGGCAGTGCGCGTACACGGGCGCATTTATTGAGAAATCGCCAAAACTTCAAGTAGAATCGCAATCCAGGCACTCGTTCTAGGTTAGCCTTAATTAAATATTTACCACGTCGTAAAGTCAACACTACAACTTTCCTGGGTTTGAAACTTCAAACTATGTACTCAAACACTAATCTACGAATCCTGGTATTAAAATTAGAATTTAAAGTTTAAAATTTAAGTTCAAAATTTGAAGTTTGAAATATAAAAAATTCACGGTGTCCTTTACGATTTCATAAGCTCATATTTTAAAGATTATTGTAATATAACGATAACACGTTTCATTCTACAGCATGGGTAGCTTTGCTGTTAATAAAACTCTAAGCTGAGTTAGAATTCACGTTTCCTTTTAAATTAGTTGTAGTTAGTTTGGGTTATTGTATTCAAAATGTAGCATAATATACTAATTCAGTGTTTAAAGTAAGAATTCAGAGTTTGAGGTAAGAAATATAAGAGCTCATAAAATGTAAAAAATCACAATTCCATTCAGTGATTTGCACATTTCAAGTAGTTTGGCTATAAATAAAAGTCCAACTTAGATTGAAATCCAGATTTTAGTACAATCCAATCTTATGGGATTCAAAATTTACCAAATCGTAGAATATAAATGTGTATTTTTTAAGGTTCAAACTTTAAACACTGAAATAGCTCTTAATCTATGAATTTTGACATTAAAACTCGAATTTAGAGTCTAAAATATGAAATGTAGAAAGATCGCAGTAGCTCTTTTGTAATTTTATGCAGTATAGGTAGTTTTGCTACGAATAAATCTGAAAGTTGAGTCTAAATTCACATTTGATCAAAATCTATCAAATCTTGAAAAGTGAATTGTTTATATTTCAAAATTGAAACAGTGAATTCATAGTTTTATTTTGAATTCTGATTTAAAGATCCTGAATTTGAAAATTAAAAGCGGAGTTGTGACTTTAAAGTCTGAATTCCGATCCTATATAAAGCCTGGTGTATGAAAAAAAAAATCATAGTGATCCATCTACGCTTAGAAAAAAGAAAAGATGGTGTATAAAATACAAAAATACGATTTTTTGGAAGATAGGTAGTTTTGCCATTAATAAGACTCCAAGTTGAGTGAGAAATAAGATTTTTGAAACCAAAAATCCACTAGTGCTATTTTTTAAATTTTGTACCTTTAGCTTTGAACTTACATACTTTAAATTCAGAATTTGGTGTCAACAAGATAAGCAAGTGTCAGTGACCTCTAGGATTTTCTGTAATACAGGTAGTTTTGCTGTTAATAAATCTCAATCAATCAATCAATCAATCAATCAAGTTTAGTCATATTTTAATTAGTCTTAAAATAATTAAAATTTATCAAATTGTGAAGGCATAACTGATTTTTTTATGTTTTAAGCATAAAGCTTTGAACTCAGACACTAAACTTTAAACCTGGAGCAGAAAAACCGTAGCCACCTCTCTGCTACTTTATGTACTGCAGGTAGTTCTGCTACAAATAAAACTTCAAGTAGAATGGCAATCTAGGTACTCGTCCTAAGTTAGCCTTAATTCAATAATGAGCATATCGTAAAGTCAATACTATAACTTTACTGAGTTTGAAACATCTAACTAACACAAACACTAATCTCTGAATCCTGGTATTAAAATTTGAATTCAGTGTTTAAAATCTAAATTAAAGTTTGAAGTTTAAAATATAAAAATAATTCACGGTATCCTTTATTATTTCGTAAGTTATTTTTCTAAAGATTGTAATATAACGATAACACATTTCATTCCCAGTCAAAAGCGGTCTTATCGTGCGGGTCCAAAGCTCACATTTTGAT
>MU181990.1:84298-101795 GCA_016904865.1 Pissodes strobi
ATGAAGGCAGGTTAATGAGGCTCTGTACGGCTTTACGAAGGATTTAACTATTATATCATTTGTGCCGAAGAAAGAAGTGGCGTATGATGATAAGCCGTAATTCTTCTTTCCGATAACTGATCTTTGTCAATAGAGCTGGCGGAATACGTACTGGAGAATAAAATAATATATGTGAATACTTTATAAAAATGGATGGACACTACTATTCGACTTTTTCATTGAAATACGAGGCAGGTTAATGAGGCTCTGTACGGCTTTACGAAGGATTTAACTATTATATCATAATATTCCGAAGAAAGAAGCGGATTCTTCAGACGACCTCCCTGATGAGAATGGTATAGGATAAAACGAAGGTTTCAACCAGACTAATCGAGAAAATAGCTACTTTTACCGGAGAAACCGCTTTAAATGGAGTACGATGGAACCAACAAGGTATGTATGAAAACCGCAATATAACATCGTTTGAATTCGAATAGTGCGACTTGAACTTGACGATGTATTCGTTATGATATGCCGTAATGTAATTCGTTATGTTATGCCGACAACCTGATCTCTCAAGGTATGTATAATTTAATAAATACCTGTACCAATAAACAATTAATAATAAATTAATAATAAATAATAATAATAATAACAATGATAATAATAATAATAATAATAATAATAATAATAATACTAATAATAATAATAATAATAATAATAACAAACAGTTACACTCCAGGCTTCGTAATGATCTAAAAGCAGACGATGTTGATGCTGTTGCCTCCAACGGATGGCTTAATCTGGGAACGCTATTTCCTGAGACAGAGGGGTTTATGATGGCTATCCAAGATCAGGTTATTAGTACGCTAAATTATAGAAAATACATTATAAAAGATTCTGCTGTATCAGATAAATGCCGCAGATGTCAGGCCGCTTCAGAAACCATTCAGCATATGTTGAGTGGGTGCACAAGTTTGGCTCAAACCGATTATACTCACCGGCACAATCAAATTGCGTTTATAATTCATCAAAATATTGCTTTAAAAACTGATCTCATCAAGCAGAAAGAAGTGTTTCCTTATTACAAGTACAAACCCGAAGTCGTATTGGAAAACCCAAAGAATAAGCTCTACTTTGACCGTTCCATCCTTACTGATAAAACCGTATGCTACAATAGACCTGACATAACATATGTAGATAAACTAAAGAAAACAGTATATCTTATTGATATTGCAGTGCCTAATACACACAATCTACAAAAAACAATATCGACTAAAATTGCTAAATACACGGAACTCAAAGAAGAAATAATCCGTACGTGGAATATGAAAGAGGCATTTATAGTCCCCATAGTGCTCTCTGCAACAGGAATAATTCCAAAACGTTTGCGGAATTGTCTCAAATTAATTGACCTTCCTGAAACACTGTATATAAAATTGCAAAAAGCTGCAATCTTGAATAGCTGCAGAATTGTCCGAAAATTTCTTTAGGAAGATGTTCATGTAAATAATGAAAGAAATCGCAAAATAGTGAATTGAATTGAAAGCGATATTGCTGAGCAATAAGATAAATTTGGCGTGCCACTTGTTTTATAAGCCGTATACGTCAGACAACATCAGCTAGTGCAAGTTAAAGCTGAGAATAGACAAAAACTGTGATAATAATAATAATAATAATAATAATAATAATAATAATAATAATGTTAAGATCCGAAGATGGTGTGATGAGAATAGTAGCCCAGGAGGATCGAGGATATACGCCGCTGAATCTACAACACCAGAATCTCGAGTTCGACATAAGCTCAAGTCAGGAAGATCAAGTCAACTGGATGGCACAAGCCTTAAATGGTAGGTTTCCAAGAAGTCTAGAAACGGACAACGTCGATAAGCCGCCCTCACTAGCATGGCTGGGCGCCGGTTACCTCTACCCAGAAACCGAAGGATTCTTTATGGCGATCTAGGACAGAGTTATCTGGACTCGCAACTATGAAAAACATTGTCTAACACTTGAAATAGAGGACAAGTGTAGGAATTGTGGGGCGGTTGGGGAATATCATATCATATCATCGCAGGCTGTAGATCACTAGCAGATAGCGCATACCTAGGACGTCACAATTAAGTGGCCAAAATCATCAACCAACAGCTGGCTCTTAAGAACGGACTCCTTCAGATATGCCCACCGTATTACAAATACCAGCCCCAAGCAGTCTTGGAAAGCGGTACTGTATTGGAACAGGTCTATAATAACGGGTAGAACGGTGGACTACAACAGACCGGACATCGTTATCATAGATAAGGAGAAAAAGTCTGGAACCATCATTGATCTAGCTGTGCCAGAAAAGCTGAAAACGTCTGGCAGCTGACTAAAGTCTTTACAATCCCACTGGTAATTTCGGCTGAAGGGATCACTTCGAAGAATCTCCCTAAAAATCTTCAGGATCTCGGATTATCCCAGAATATCATGGAATACGCGCAGAAGGCAGTTATACTACAGATATTCATATAACCCGCAAATTCCTGAACGGAGCCTGAGTGGGAGGAAGTGAATTATTTTTCACCAGGTTACCCCAGCCTAGTAACCAGGCTAAATCATTACCAGGGAAAGCTGAGTTAGCGTGGATAATAATAATAATAATAATAATAATAATAATAATAATAAATAATAATAATAATAATAATAATAATAGTAAAAACAAAATTAATCAAAAGGGAAGAACACCAAGAGAAACGGACTGTCCCCCATGGCGACGAAGGATAGAGACCAACATAAATAAAACAAGAACGAAATTGGGTATACTCACCGAGTTCATAAAATACCAGGGAAGACCGTCAGTCTGGGTAAGCAAGAAAGCGGAAAAATACTTAAGGATGCCAAAATTTCAATAAATACTCCAAATTACCAGCAGGAAATCCACCTATTTTGTGACCGATTAAAACAAAAGGTGGCTGTCCTAGGTGCACGCATAAGGAGATACAATCAGGCTAAAAAGAAGCGAGATCAATTAAAGTTATTGGAACAAAACCAAAAGCAGTTTTACCGAAATCTTGAAAACCAGAATATAAACTGCTCTACCTGCCCGAGTGAAACCGATATGCTTAATTACTGGAATGGTATCTGGGGAAAGACAGAAAGACATGAAAATTCATACTGACTGGAAGAAGAAAAACGAAGAACTCGTCAACTAGAGGATATGCCAGACATCACCTTTTCAAAAGCTTGTATAGCAAACGCAATCAACAAAGCACCGAACTGGAAGGCTCCAGGGCCTGACGGAATCCATAACTTCTGGTTGAAGAAATTTACAGCAAACCACGGGATCATGGCTAAGCAATTCCAGGAGATTCTTGAACACCCTGAGAAGCTTCCAAAAATGATGTGCGGAGGAGTAACATATATGCTACCGAAAAAGGAAAATGCAGCAAACCCCCAAGACTATTGCCCAATAACATGTTTATCAAATATTTACAAACTGCTGACAAAACTCCTGTGTACCAAAATAACAGAACATCTGGATAAAGACCATGTTGTGGCCACAGAACAAAATGGATGCAGAGCAGGATCAAAGGGAAGTAAAGAGCTTCTAATAATAGACAATGTAGTAGGGAAACAGGCAAAAAATAAACTGAGAAACCTATCGGTAGCCTGGATAGATTATAAGAAAGCGTATGACTCAGTCCCTCATTCATGGCTGACAGAGGTACTCAGACTGTATAAAATCAATTATAAAATAGTTAACCTACTACAGCAAGCCATGGCAGATTGGAACACAACACTGATAGTTAAGGGCGATGAACTCTCTTATAAATCGGCGCCAGTCCAAATAAAAACCGGCATTTACCAGGGTGACAGCCTAAGCCCGATATGGTTTTGTTTGGCGTTGAACCCGTTAAGTAGCATGCTAAAAAACAGCCCGTATGGATATAAAATCACAAACAGAAATGAGACGCGTCTATCCCATTTAATGTACATGGACGACCTAAAAATATACGCCACTAGTAAAGACCAATTACAAAGTATGCTGGAAATGGTGTCAAGATTCAGTAAGGACATTAAAATGGAGTTCGGTCTCACCAAATGCGCTACATTACACCTAAAAAGAGGAAAATGCACAGCCTTACCGAACCTGCGACTATTAGATGACACGGAAATAGAAACTCTAAGTGCCCCAGCTTACAAATATTTAGGAATGCTCCAGACTGGGCACATTCAAGATAAAGCAATGAGAGCGAAAACAAGAGATCTCTATCTCAAGCGTGTAAAAGCAGTGGCTAAGACATACTTACCAGCTAAACATAAGATTCAAGCCATTAATGCTTGGGCTGTGCCTATCCTGACTTACACTTATGGCGTTATAAAATGGTCAAACACAGACTTACAGGAATTGGACAGGTCCACCAGACGAATGCTCACCCAGCATAGAATGCTCCATCCTTCTTCTTCGACCTCTAGATTATACCTACCGAGAACCAATGGAGGACGCGGACTGCTGAACGTTGAGAGCACCTGCAATAAAGAAAAATATAAATTAGCAAACTATTTTAGAAATAAAGATACTGCACTCCATCAAGCGGTCGTAAGTATTGATTTGGCATATTCACCAATAAACCTAGCGCAGGACCTTGAAGAGCTGACCATCCCCACAGCCCAACAGACTTTAGCAGAAATTAAGGGAATGAGTCTGCATGGAAGATATTTTAATGACTTGGAAACCGACAGT
Organism: Pissodes strobi; assembly: GCA_016904865.1. Classification (NCBI taxonomy): domain Eukaryota; kingdom Metazoa; phylum Arthropoda; class Insecta; order Coleoptera; family Curculionidae; genus Pissodes; species Pissodes strobi. The sequence continues at coordinate 88,998 of MU181990.1, forward strand.
GTAGATAAAGAAGCTTCTTTGAGTTATCTTAACACAGGCTCATTAACAGGAGAAACACAAGGCTTTATCTGCGCTATACAAGAACAGGTAGTAAGTACTAGAGCGTACAGGAAAAATATACTTAAAGAAAACATGACGTCGGATAAATGCAGACTTTGTCAGAAAACCGCTGAATCAATACAGCATATAAGCTCGGGATGCTCCATGTTGGCGCCAACTGATTATACAGAGAGACATAACAACATAGCCTCCATCCTCCATTCGCACATAGCAAAAAATGCAAACTTGATAAGCGAAGTAAAACCTTATTATAAAAGTCATCCGCCACCCCTGCTTGAAAACAATAACTGCAAATTATATTGGGATGTTCAAATGGAAACAGATCGACCAGTCACACACAATAAACCGGACATTATATGGATTATAACAAAGGCAAGGAAAGCCACCATAATAGATATTGCAGTCCCCCTAGACCAGAATATCCAGAAAACGTTCAGTGAAAAACTACTGAAATATCAGGACTTGGCATACGATCTAAAGAACGCCTATCAACTAAAAGAAGTAGTGATACTTCCCTTCGTGATCTCTTGCAATGGAATTGTTCACAAAGAGTTCCGAAACAACTTAAAGAAACTCGACATTGGAGAGCACACTGTAGAGCAATGTGTTAAAGCGGCGATTCTTGGGACAGTGAGAGTGGTCAGAAAGACTCTCAATAAGCCTTGAACAAATATGTTCCGGCATAGGGACAATACCGAATCAATCGAGATTTAAAAAAAATAAAAAATAATAATAATAATAATAAATTCAAATTCAAACTCAAATTATTTATTTGGTTTCGAGCACTACAATAGTAGATAGAAACACGTCAGTATAAATGGTAACCTATCGTAAATAAATACATGGATACAAGCAACATTCATATATAAAAATATCACACAAAAAAGAAATCCACTAACAGTACCAGCCAGCGTTTGACCAACAAAAAGGGTTCCAGGGTCTCTTCTTCAAAAAATTCATGAATTCACTTACCGAGTAGAATGCTTCAGAATATAAAAATTTTTTCAGCTTTATTTTAAATTGAAGAATACTCTTTATAGCCTTTAAGTTGGGCCATAGAAGATTATAAATTTTTGTTCCTGCATATACAGGAGATTTTTTAAAGGATTCCAAGTTATGCTTTCTCAAGGAGAAATTATTCTGTGCTCGAGCCCCATAATTATTATGAAAATCTCTTTTTCACGGGTATTTCAATAACGGGGTAGTTGAACTTTGGTTCGGCTGTTCTGGGGCGTGACGTCCCCACGGGTCCAAGTTGCCTGGCGGTAGGTATAAAAAGCCGTATCCACTGCGTTAAAGGGGACACACATGAAAATGGAGAACAATCGAAGTGTCGGAGAAAGGTCGCTGCCTGGGGATCGCCAGGGCATGTCTGGAGCCGGCGCTGGACATGACAGCTTGCGGGACGTCCGTCGGTGGCAGGGTGCTGAGGAGGCGGGCCCCTGCTGCACAAGAAGCTACAGCTCCACAACCAAAACAACGACACAGGTGTCACCTAAGAACCCAGATACCGCCCATTGAGGGTGCCGCGAAGGAACTTCAGCCAGCGCTCATTCAGGCGGGATTACCTAGACAACGCGACGCATGAAATGGATACCGTCCATGCATGAATCAATAATGCGTATCTATTTTAGGGTAACACAGTTAGGACGAGAGACCATCGGCTACCGACAAGGACTGCATACTGAATTCTGCAGAGATTATCCAGAGCTACATGTAACAGAGCAGAGAGTGGCAGATCAATATCGTGTTATCATCAGAAACAATCTCATCCCAGCTGCGAGACTTAACACCATCAAACAAGAAGTAGAACGCGAACTGCTAAACCTGCACAATAACAACGAAGATAATGGGTATCATGATCATGATGAGAATGAGAATCACGATAATAACGAGAATGGTGATCAGGACGGAGATGCTGGACATGTGGGTGGGACGCCTGAAGTAGGAGAGCAAGAGCTGAACGGTGGGGCACGTGATCTAAATAGAGATAATGTGGACAACGAAGAAATATCCGAATCACTTCTCTCAGAGATAAAAAAGCTAATTGTGGAGTTCAATGGCACCGACCCTTTAAGTAGACCACCATTACCTAGGGTGAACCCCTCAAAGAAACTAGGAATCGCCCTTACTATTATGAACAACCGAATTCTGCCAAACTATATCACCCAGGCGAACACGTTAGACCACTTCCATATGTTAATCTACTGCGCTGGAAAGGCCATTGCCCGAATCCTGTGAACCAAAGTACGAACGAAGGGAAAAGCGCGCGGCGGGACGAGCGACAAACACTTCATCGGTACAGAATTTTGAATGCTAGGATTGATAACATACGAAGAGATATAGGAAGGCTAAAAGAATACATCAATGGAGTAAGGTCCCATAGGCTGGAAGCTTGCGTTTGTTCAATCATGACTCGATATCGAATCCATGCTCGTGATGATCCAGAAAACCAAACACACCAGCATTGTCTTGATACTGTAAAACAAAAATTATCTGTATTTCAGGGCGTTTAAAGAGGCACAAATCAAGTAATAAACGAAAACGAGATAATGTCTTATTCCAAAGATCAGAAAAAACATTCTACAGAGCATTAAATACGAGGGCTAGAGAATCGAACAACAAATTCCCCAGTGACAATGTTGAACAATTTTAGGGAACAGTTGGGAACACTGGCCCAGTGCAACGTTGAAGCAGGCTGGATTGCGGGGGAGCACCGAACCTTCCAGGAATACGACCAAATGCCTGACGATCAGAAATACCCATAACTGGAAGGCACCTGGCCCAGATGGAATACAGAACTACTGGCTCAAGAAACTCCAATGTACCCACGAAAAATTAACAAATTTAATTAATGAAATGACGTAATCGCCCATCCTGAAAATATGCCACGCTTTCTATTTCAGGGTGCCACATACCTTCTATCAAAGGACTCGGAAACACGGAGGATCCATCCAAATACCGACCACTCACGTGTCTCCCAACAATGTGCAAAGTGATAACAACCTGCTTAGCGCATCGGCTATATGCCCACTGTGAGCGAAACAATATCATTGCTGACCAACAGAAAGGATGCGCTAAGGGTTCAATGGGGTGCAAAGAGCAACTCATAATCGACTCTGTCATCTGTAACCAGGCATTTTCTAAACGTAGGAATTTGTACATGGCTTACATCGATTATAAAAAGGCTTAGGACTCTGTGCCTCATGAGTGGCTACTAAAGATTCTTCAAATATATAAGACTGATGCTACCATTGTTAACTTTTTAAGGCATGCCATGACATCTTGGCAAACGAAAATATATCTTAATGAAGCCGGGATTACCACCGAAAACATACCAATAAAAAGAGCTATATTTCAAGGAGACGCTCTCGGCCCGATATGGTTCCGTATTGCGATGAACCCCCTATCCCACCAGCTGAATTCTACTTCCTATGGATACAATATCAAAAACAACAACGAAGCAGGAGAGAAAGTCAATCATTTGCTCTATATGGATGATCTAAAACTTATGGGAGCTACCAAAAATCAGCTAGAGCAAATGTTGAAGATTGTAGAACAATTCTCTATGGATATTCGAATGCGGTTTGGACTGGAAAAGTGCCGTACAGTAAACATCGTACGAGGCAAAATAGGTACAGGTCACTTTGAACTTAGGGACGGCCAGAACATCGAGGCAATGAAGGGAAATTAATTTTACAAGTACCTCGGAATGAAACAAACAATGCGCATATCACATGGCGCAATGAAGGCTGAGTTAACAGAAGAATTTACTAGAAGGGTAAAATGTTTGGCAAAAATTCAACTTAACAACAAAAATCTCTGCAAGGCTATCAATAGATATGTCATCTCAGTTCATGGATACTCGTTTGGATTGGTAGCATGGACCGGCACTGACATTGAAAATCTCCAGCGGAAAACAAGAACCTTACTTACAAGAGCACACAAACACTATTCGAGGAGCGCAGTGGATCGAACAACCTTGCCAAGACATCTAGGTGGAAGAGGTCTAGCGGATCTACATAAACAATTGGATCGGCAAATAAATAATTTGCGCAACGTTTGTAACGTAGATGATTCTACACCGCTGCTTTTAAAAGAACACCAGGTTCAAGACCGCCATCATACCGACTTTGAGAAAATACGAGTGTGGAAGGAAAAGCTGTTACATGGGACGCTTTCGAATGAGGCTACCCAGGATCACGTCGACAATAAAGCGTCGAACTATTGGTTAGTTTCAGGACAAATGTTCCCCAAAACCGAGGGCTTTCTGCTGGCTATTGAAGATCAAGTGACTCCCACCAGAAAGCATCTCAAGTACATAATTGGAGATGGTTCTGTGGCGGATGATCCGATGTCGATACGGCTGTCAAATCACTGAGACCATCCAGAATATTACAGAAGGATGCCAAACGTTCGAAACAACAGAATATAAAGTCAGGCACGATGCAGTTGCGAAGATAATCCATCAGGCACTAGCAGACAAGCTGTTGCTGCTGCAGACGGAAAAGGTACGTTACTAGAAATACACTCCCGAATCTGTTTTAAAAAGTAACAACTACAATCTACTGAGATGTGCATACTGACCAAACGGCGACCCACAATAGACCGGACATCATTCTCGTAGATAAGCGGGCCACAGAAGCCACGCTGATCAACATAGGTATACTCAACAACAACAATTTGCAGGCCAAGCACGCCGGAAAGATCGCCAAATATCGATATTTACAGGAGAAAATCAGGCATCAATGGGGAATGGAAAGAGTAAGAACGGTACCAATCATTGTGTCATCAACAGGACACGTTCCAAAGAACCTGTTAATAAAGATTAAGGAACTCGAACATCTCTTCAAATTGATGCAGAAAGCAGCACTTCTCGCAACACCCCGTATACCGTCAGAAAGTTTTAGGAAATTCGTAGATGCCACCAAGACGCCGTTAACATGGAAAGGGTTCCCTCAGAGCTTAATCCTTTTGATATCCGGGATATCTGGGATAAGTGAATGTTCCCTTTAGAGGGAGTTAAAATGCCGTAAGGCTAAATCATAATAATAATAATAATGTTGAAGAGCCAACCATTTTCCAAGTGCCATTTTTTAAAACATAAAACAATTATTTGCCTAACACTTTAAGCTGTTTTACATTATTGTATTCGGGAAAAGTATATTTTCCCAACTCCATTGAATATCATAAACTAAAAATTAGAATCCCATCCCGAAAGCCATTCGAGAAGCACGCATTCCAATTTGCACGGGTTTTATTTATTGGCTTTGCGGGCGCGTTAGACATTTTCTTTATGTTGTTTGTTGCCACAATGCTTTTTCAAGCTCTGATAAATCAAGCGGAACAACGACTCGGGAAAACTAATGGGAGGTATTTTGTACTCGCAGCCACCAATCCATGTATTCATGTTCCAGGATTAATCCCGATGATCGGAAATTACGATATAAAGTGCCACAATAAAATCAATTTTGTTAGTTTATCGGCTTGATAACGTGAGTTGTCAAAACCTTTAACCAGAAGTAATTTCTTTAATATTGTCCCATCCGGGATGATAAATGCAGTTCACAGCGGCAACATTGCTATCTGTCAATTCGACGCGACGGGAGGAAGAAGAGAGAACGATTCGAGAAGCCGACCGAAGCGTCTGTACCGCGGCTTACCTAAATTTAAATATTGTTTCTTTTTCTGTAAAATAAATATAGTTCATTAAAGTAACTTTTGTTAAACATCCTGTGTGTTTGACTGGTCCTTCGAAGGAGAGAAAACCCCCAACATTTTGGTCCAATCGAGCCAGATACGATCCTGAAGCAGAGCAGCCTTTGAAAACAGAAAAAGCCATAACCGGTGAGCCCGTTTCATTATAATGCGATCCCTTCTACTGTTTGCCAAATGAAAGAACCCCGACGAAAAGAATGCGGGCAAAAAATGTCTTCGCATATTTAGATGCTGCCACATTTTTTTCCCAATAATCCTTTATTAATTTATTTTCTGTCTAGTTTCCTATAGTGAATTTACATATTTAAATTTCCTACTTGAATACTTAATTTTGTTATTTTCCTTAATACTACTGTCTTCTATTATTTACTATTTTATTTACACAGGGAAATACGGAATACGGAATACTATAATATTTGTAATATTTATATTTTATTCGCCTTCAAGCTATTTAAAATACGCGACAATAGGCAACAGTGCGACGTTTACTTGGTTTTTAGCGGGAGGCAGATTCGTGATTGGTCGCAGGATATATTAAATACACTTTGACCCTAGACCAACACCTAATTTTTTTTCAATATTTTAAAATTTCGGCAGCGACTTGCATTAGCCATTGGCGTGGAAATTGCCGATGCCGGACTGTGTGGTTATTTATATTATTTGGTTTGTACGCTCTGGTGATATATAGGTTTTGTCGATTTTGCAAATTCTCTTTTTTCACTAGAAAGGGGGTGTCCTATAGAGTAGTTTAAGCCAAAAAAGTCGGAAGATCCGCTACATTTGAACTGAAAAATGCCCTCAAAGTTCGAGTTTTGACACAAATTTTCAGCACCACTTCACAAAAGCACTAGAAATATAGACAAAACACATCTCAACATCAATTGTCGGGTGAAAATATTAACTAGGATACATTTGCGTCGAACGAGAGACCTACGTTTTGTTCCGGTCCTAATTTAAAGTGACGCATAGCCCCATTAGACAAAATTAAATTTTACTTGTAAATATCCATCCTCCTTTTTACTGTCAACTGTCACAATAGCGAATAGCCAAAACAAAGATATTTAAGAAGGCACACTGTTGCCAGACGTTTACTGTAGTTTCGTTAGCAAAATTCATTAACAAAATGGTGCGCTATAAGCGCAGCTTATTTACTACCAGCTAGTCATCTTGCGGCGGCATCCTTTGATTTGGGAAAGTCAATAACCAAGTTTTGCAAATTTTAGAAGAGGGTCATGACTTAATATTGTTTTAAACACCTGGGCATCTGAATAAAACTTTTGACAGTTCGTTTAATTTAAAATATGCTTTTTATACTACCGTGCGTAAAGTACTCACTTTACGCACTCTCTAAGATTCGTAAAATAGGCTTTTTTAATGTGCAGTGCGTAGTTATTTTACGCACTAGTGCGTAAAGTAATTTAATAATATTTTTGTTTTTTCATATATTTTTCGGTAGTAGAAAAAAATTTTGTATGCTACTCATGTGTAAAGTACCCTTTTTTATTCGATTTCAATTAATTTTTTTTATCAATATTCCCATTCATAAAAAAAGATTCACTTTACACACTTGTTGCATAAATAACTATTTTATCGTCAAAATCCGTTTAAAAATGATTTTAAAACGCACAAAATTGTACAAAAATCCGAAATTTCCGAACCTCTCAGGGCGATAGCCGAGGCTTCGGACGAATTTGTCATGTATTTTGAAGCGAAAGTTCATTTTAAATTCATTTGTGGAACTGAACCGCTCAGAGCACAGTGCCCGACACACCACCTTTCCGATTTCGATAGAGTTCACTAGCTGGTAGTAAATAAGCTGTGCTATAAGTGTCTCTACTCTTTTATTATTTAGGTGAATGATTTTTTTTATGGCAGTAGCACATCCCATATTGCTCGACGAGCGGTGTGTGTGCGAAGATGTTGTTTGACACGGTTCTTGAATATTTACTTAGGGGAACAGATGTCCTGGGAGGATATTCGCATGTAACAGGCAAGATGTCCATTCGGCAATGTCGATCGTTTCTTTATATGTGACGTACACGATAACATTTAGTCAGATGTCGTGACTGTTACATAGAATCAACAAATAAGTCTTCAATTTTAACACTTCATGCATGGCCCTCCGCTCGCTTCGCTCGCTACGGGGGCTCAACAAACAGAAACTAACCAAGTACTAACCAAAACTAACCCAAAATATTAAAAAATCATTCGGGTTAGTTTTGGTTAGCACCTGGTTAGTTTCTATTTGTTGAGCCCCCGTATAGAGAGCGAAGCGAGCGGAGGGCCATGCATGAAGTGCTTAAATAATTGAAGACTTATTTGTTGATTCTATGTAACAGTCACGACATACGACTAAATGCTATCGTGCACGTCTCATATGAAGAAACGTTCGGCATAGTCGAATGGACATCTTGCTTGTTACATCCGAATATGCGTCCTGGGAGTGAGTTTCACAGTGATGCAGTGCGCCAGACAAAGGAGTTCTTGTAAAGCGATGTTCTAGGTGTTTCCAGTTGTACGACGAACCGGTGCGCTCTTGCCGTCTATCCTGACTGTCTGACAGGCGTTGTCAGGGGCGGGATAAGGAGGGCCAAATCCTGGGAACATCTGCCGTAAAAGTATTTGTAAAACAGGGATTTCTCGGTCACATGTTTGCGGTCTTTCAGACTATCCAGATTCCGTGTCAACTCAGGGTCACCGACGAGACGCACAACTCTCTTCTGAACGGAATCCAGTAGCTTTAGGGTGTGCTCTGGCGTGGCACCCCAGATGTGCGAGCAATATTTTAAGCACGGTCTTATTTGCGCTTTGTAAAGCAAGAGCAACTGCTGCGGTGTATACATTCTTTGTTGCGAAATAGCGTACCAAGCTTCTGGGAGGCTGATTTTGCGATGTTAGCAACGTGGTCATGCCAGGACATATTGCTGTTGGCCAAGACCCCCAGTAGTCCGATTGAATGAAGATGAAGGGATGGTCGATCCTGCCATAATGATATCATTGCCCGCCGTATGGTAAACGTGGCTGCGTTGATGATTTTTCAATGTGCATTTGCATTCATACATCGAAATGAAAGAGACACTCATTCGATTACACTATTCCTTTGTAGGTATGTATATATTCGTCAAATATTTCACTTCATACATGGCCCTCCGCTCGCTCCGGGGGCGTAACCAAACAAACCTAACCCAAACTAACCCAAGACATTCCCAAATGAGGAAAAACAAACTAAAAAATATTTGCATTCTCGACTGACAAATTTCAATTTTTTTTATTTCCGGCATGCCTTGGGTTAGTTTTGTTTGGTTGCGCCCCCGAAGCGAGCGGAGGGTCATGCGTGAAGTGGAATATTAAATATACTTAAATAGTAAACAACACTGTTATTCCCCATAAGAAAATGTGCAACTTTTGGAAACACTGTGCCAGGTCCCCGGAGTCGGTTACTAAAATTTCATTATTTTCACGTTACAATTTCAATATTTTCACGTGACACCTGGGAAAGTCGTAGTGGAAGTTTGCCCTTCTAGGGCAATTTAGGCTCAAAACACGGATATTTTTTCGGCTCAAATGTGGCAAATCCTCCGATTTTTTTGGTTTAAGCTACTCTATAGGACACCCTTTTTCTAGCGAAAAAAAAAGAGAAAATTTGCAAAATCGACACAACCTATATATCATCAGACCCTTAATTTGAGGATATCTTTGACGATTTTTAACTTTTCTTATATTTTTCTTGCATTTGGTGATTATTATACGCGGTTAACTAATTTTTATATATTTCGGATAACTCTCTTAACTGAACTCTCTAAATTCAAATTTTTATTACAAAACAAATCCGAACGTTCTATAAAGAGCGTTTTAGAACATACTTGCTTCAATATTGCCTAACTTTTAATACAAAAATTGAACGCTAGAGAATTTATATGAATTAGCTACGATAAACCGTTTTTTTTTTCAAATTAAGCGACGTCATCGATGACGTAAATACAAAACCATCGGGAAACGAATTCTACTTATTATTACATATTTATGTAATGCATCATTTGATTGATTTGTAATACATACAACAAATATCATAGAATACTATCCTTATTATAAAAATAAGATATTATTATATGACATATTTTGTACTATAAGACTGTAATATAAAAAAACTGTAATTAATTTTAACGTCTTAAACTAATCAATATTATCAACAGTAATATGGTAAGAATAACCTCGTGCGACTATGGGAAGGCAAGATTTTTTACGTGCTAGTCCTCTACCCCCCTCAGTCGTCGTTAAGGTTCACTCGCTTGGCGCACTATATTCCCTAAAAATATATCGTTCCTGTAGAATTTAAGCATGCATTTTGCTTTTAGTTGCCTAATTTAGTAGTTAGTAATTTCTATTATTGTTTTGTCGATCGTATTGATTTAAAATCGTTATTATCGAAATTCAGGGAAAAGATACGCCTTCGGTTGGTCTCTGTCACATTCGTATCTCGTTCACGTATAACACATATGAATTTAAATTTAAATCGACTTCATAATATCGTAATTAGTTATATAGATATCGGATTATCAATTCAGATATACCTAACTGAAACTCGAATCGAAATATCGTATTTCTCATTTGAATTATTGATACACGCAGACACGCTTATCAATTATTATTATTGGTCTCGTTCTATCGAATGTAGGAGGCGAAATATCGTTAGCAATATACTCGCTTGTTGAAATATATCGAATTAGGTACCCGTATTTCCTCGTGATTTAACAGTAACAGACTGAACTGCCATTTTATCGCTTGAATTTAATTTAAACAATGCCTAAAAAAGGTAAAAACAGACAAGCGGATGTTAGTTCCGCGGATATCGAAAACGATGAAGTTTTAGAATTCTTGCATGCACGATCGGTAATCTGTGAAAGATTAGTTAGATTTACAAATTTCTTAGAACAAATATCGTTAGAAAACGCTAAAGAATATCAATTTGAAATAGAATCGCGTTTAAAAAGTGTCGAAGACGACTTTTCGGAGTTTGATAAAATTCAAACGCGGCTAGAGTACTTAAATTCGGATGAAAAAGAAAATAGACTAAACACCGAATCGTTATTTTATTCAAAAATATCGAAAGCTAAACGTTTTATCTCGGAATGTCAGGAATCTTACAAAATTCCAGTAACCTCTGGACACAACGCCATCTGTAGTCTAGATGGCGCGGCTGGACATCAGCCTAGCGCTATTGCAACGTTGCCAGACTTGGGTTTACCTAAGTTTTATGGGAATTGCGAGAATTGGTATAGTTTTTGGGACCAGTTTCAAGCAATTGTAGATAGTAGGTCTGATATTAACAAGGTCAGAAAATTAATGTATTTAAAATCATGTTGTCAGGAAGACGCTTTAAAAGTAATCGAAAACATTGACTTAATCGCAAATAATTATTCAATCGCAGTTGAATTATTAAAAAAACGTTATGAAAATCGCAGAGCCATAATAAATTCGCATATTAACACTATTTTATTTAATCTACCGAGTGTCAACAAAGAGTCTCCTGTTTATTTAAGAAAGTTGCTCGATTCATTACATCAACATTTATCAGCTTTAGAAAAATTACAGCTACCGGTTAATTATTGGGATGCGCTCTTAATACCGGTAATATTGCAAAAACTAGATGAAAGAACAAAAAGAGAATGGGAAAGTAAACTCAATGATCAAAATTTACCAACAATGAAAGAACTTACGGATTTCTTAACAAAGAAATGTTTTACATTAGAGGCAGTACAAGTAAATAATCAAAACAAATTACCAGATCAAATCTATCAATATAAAAAGCCACCATTACACGGTGTTAGAAGGGTTGTAGGACATATTCACACTAATGAACAGATACAAACGCTCAGAAACGTCAAAGAAAATATTCATTACTCTTGCATAATATGTAAAGAAAAGCATTTTATTTATCATTGTCCACGTTTTGCTAATTTAACTTTATCGGAAAAATATAACGAAATTAATAAAAACAAACTATGTGCAAATTGTCTAAGATCCGGGCATAACAAAAAAGAATGTTTATCAAGCGGATGCAAAAAATGCAATCTCAAACACAATACGACTTTACACGTAGACAATTATAAACATCAAAATCGGTTTAACCCAAATCCTATAAATGTAGAGCAAAATAGGAATGATAACAACCAAGAATCGAGAGAAGTTCAGGGCGGGCGGCAAAATTTAAACGCGACGTTACCGCTACCTTTAACGGGTGAAAATGCTAGACCAACGATGTGTATTATCGGTCAGACCATTTCAGATATAAATGACAATAAAAATGAAAATGAAATTCATGAAAACAATAGCTTTGCTAACAGCCAAAATAATATGATGCATTCGTTTGCTACGATCGATTCAAATCAGGTTTTGTTGTCTACAGCTACAGTTTTAATACAAGATAATGATAACAAGTGGGTAAAAGCCACAGCTTTACTTGACTCAGGCAGTCAATCAAATTTAATTAGCAGGCGATTTTTAGAAAAACTAAAATTAAAAGGTGAAAAAATAAATATTCCTCTAACCGGTATAAATAAAATAGAAACTCAAATAAATAGTAAAACAGTTGCGAAAATAAAATCGCTTTATGAGAATTTTGAAATAAAATTACATCTTTTAGTATTACCGGAGATAACAGAAAATCTTCCCTTACAAAAAATTTGATAAAACGCGTTTATCTATACCACATGAAATAAAATTAGCTGATGAACAGTTTAATATTCCTAAATCGATAGATCTTTTAATCGGTGCTGAAATATTCTTTGATTTACTTAAATGTGGAAAATTCAAGATAGGAAATAATCTACCGGTATTACAAGAAACAACGTTAGGATGGGTGGTAACGGGAAATCTATCTTTAGATCGATATGGAAATAAAAATAATCGTAAAATATGTAATTTTAGTAAAATTACGAATCAAATATTAAACGATAGTTTGATTAAATTTTGGCAAATAGAAGAGTTCGAAACGAAAATTCCTTTATCAAAAAATGATCA
>MU181990.1:131795-158056 GCA_016904865.1 Pissodes strobi
ATTTTCACAAATCCGACTCTGTTCTGAACACTCTGCCTACATACGAAACTAAAACGCTCCACATGCTGCCAACAATCTGCGGATTTTCGGAGGCTGGCAGAAAATATTAGTTCAAGTCGGAAATAATAGTCAGTGACTCATTTTTAGTTTTAAGGCACCCCTCGAGGGGTAAGGGAAGAGAGAAGGAAATTCCAGCGGCGGATACAATTGCTTTGTAAATTAATATGTTATAATAACTATATAATGGAATATAGTAATAAGTAAACTTAGGCAAATATCCACTTAAAAAAATAAAGTTTATGCACATGAATATGCATGATTTTAGTCTAAAATATGCAAAAAAACGTGTATTTAAAATTATTCCTAAATCTAGTAATAAGCAACAAAATTGTACTACAAACAAATAGTCAAATATTCATTAGGGCTAGGAAAAAAAGAGTCATGGATGATAAGGGGTTTTTCTTATCATAAAATACCATATTGAAGGTTGCATCGAAAGTTTACATCAAAAATCAATAAAACTTTAAGTTTACTACTCGTTATCGGAGGTTTGATCAGAATTTGATTCAGAATAATTACTATCACTACTTTCGGAACTATAACTTCGACCGTAGTATTCAAATCCCACATTTTTTGTTGAATTGAAAATTATAAATAAAAACGCAAAAATGTGATTTGCATTGAAATTCATTTAGTTTAAAAATGTAAAAATACAAACACAGGAGTGTTTATAATATAGGTATATAATTAAAGAAATGCATTTTTAGCAATAATATTAAACATTATCATAATTAAAACAAAAATAAATAAAAAATTAAGCGAGTCTGCTAGTACTCGAGACTAATGTGTAAACATATCCTATAACGACATCGGTTGTAAAAAAAATGACAGCAGCAAGTTATGTTCCCAAGCGGTAACCCATCCAAGTACTAATCACGCCCGACGTTGCTTAACTTCACTGATCGAACGATAACTGGCATTTTCAACGTGCTATGGTCCTTACCTGTACATTTTAGCATGTTCATAGAATAAAAACAAAAACATTTGCATTTATAATATTAGTTAGGATGCTTTAATAATACGCACTGGCAGCTTTGGAGCGGATTAATTCACTGCACAAATTCGACACGAAAATCTAATGCCACCAGGAATAACCTCAACATATGGACACAGCATATTTACCTTATAATCTTGGGCCGACATCCTTTGATTTGGGACAATCAATAACCAGCTTTTTCAAATTTTACTGCTTTAAACGTCTGGGCATCTGAATAATACTTTTGACAGTTCGTATAATTTAAAATAATAATATGCTTTTTTATCGTCTAAAATCCATTTAAAAACCATTTTAAATGGCAAAATTGTATAAAAATCCGAAAATTCGGACTTTTATTAGGGCGATAGCCGTGCCTTCGGACGAATTTGTCGTGGATTTTGAAGCGAAAATCAATTTAAATTCAACCGTCTATTAAAAATAAGCTGTGATATGGATCCAAATACACTGCGAATATAATATAATAATAAAAATAATACTTTGACGGTTCATTTAATTTTAGATATGCTTTTTTATCGTCTAAAATCCGTTTGAAACGATTTTAAATGGCAAAATTGCATATAGTACTGTCCTAGCGGCTAGAATCGGTTTACACATTTCCGTTCCATTTGCCGAGATTTACCCTCATACCGCCGCGTAAGATGTTTACACATCAAAAACTCAAGGGCATTCAAGATCAAATTACCTCAATGTCATTCAAGGTAAAGGACACCACAAAACAGTTCCAAGGACCTTTAAGGTCATACACGCTTGGAGCAATCCCATGGCCATATGTACGACCTTCAACAAAAACTCAAGAACATTCAAGGTAAAATGTCAAGGACATTCAAGGTGAAATTAGGCCAATGTGGTTCAAGGTCGAATACACTTAAGACCAAGTGGGCGGGGTCTATCTCAAAGTCACCGGAGGGGGGTGAGGGGGCAAAAAATTGGAGGGGGAGAATTGAGGCCGTCTATAGCACTCTACTGTGGATTAATTCGCTGCATACTTTCGACAGGAAAATCTACAAAGCTTGTACTTTTACCAGCTACTCATCTTGGGCCGACATCCTTTGATTTGGAAAAGTGAATAATCAAATTTTCCAAATTTTAGAAGAGGGCTATGACTCAATATTGGTTTAAACGTCTGGAAATCTGAATAATACTTTTGACAGTTCGTTTAATTTAAAATAATAATGTGCTTTTTTATCATGTAAAATTCGTTTAAAAACGATTTTAAATGACACAATTGTATAAAAATCGCAAAATTCGCACCTTTTTAGGACGTTAGCCGTGGCTTCGGACGAATTTGTCGTGGATTTTGAAGCGAAAATTCATTTTAAATTCAACCGTTCATTAAAAAAAACAAACTTATAGAAGGAAAATTATAGAAGAGGGCCATGACTGAATATTGTTTTAAAAGTCTGGCCATCTGAATAATACTTTTGACGGTTCGTTTAATTTAAAATATGCTTTTATATCGTCTAAAATCCGTTTAAAACCGATTTTAAATGGCAAAATTGTATAAAAATCCTCAATGCGACGGGCTTATAATGTCACAATCGGTTTACACATTTCCGTCCCATTTGCCTAGATTTACCCTCATACCGCCGCGTAAGACGTTTACACATCAAAAATGGGTAGATATTGTAATCTACTAAAGAGCATAAGCTACTAACCAAATATCACCCTGTCGAAAGTTTGAACTTGAACTTGGAGATTGTTATATAAACATTAAAGGCAAACTATAAACAACGCGAGCAATCAACGGGAGCGACTTTGAACATTATGCATGCAATGATCATCACTTTGTTGTATATAAATACGCTACCGCACCCTCAGTTCGGCAGACTTAGTCTCACCTCCAGCTCCCAAGGTTAGTCACTTGACGACTGCCTCCTGGGTTCTATCCGCTCCTAAAGTTAGTCATACGACTGCTTTAGGTTCCATTCCTTTCCTACCAAACCTGGTACCGGTTAGTCACTTGACAACTGCTAGGGCCAGGGGTTGCACAACCTCCATAGTAAAGTCTTGACAAGAAATTTGTCAGAGTGTTGAGAAAGACAAGTGTCTAAATAGTCAGTTAAAAAGTTTAGTGAAAGCTCTTAGTGCTCTTAAATAAAACCCAACCCTTAAGAAAAGCTATAAATTATAAGACAGTAAACAAAGACCTATAAACAGTACCTCAAATCGAGAAAACATGCGCACCGTAGTAATCGGGTATAATAGAATCTCATTTTTTCTGACCAATAATTGTTGTTAAAGTTTTATCGTTAATACATTGTTATTGTTATAAACTAAACGTGCTTACTTTATCATCTCTTCTTACCCGACGTAACGCGATCCTCAGTTACCCCCCGGCACGCTAAACAAGGCGTGTCCTCACGAGTAGAACATCCAGTGGTAGATTAAAGGAAGCATTGAGACCCCGTCATTGTACTAATCGCGACGAGGCTCTTCTCTGAGAAGTTATTCTTTAAATAAACGCGCTACCCCTTAAGCTACTCGTGACAATATGAAAACAGAAAAAATTACCCTTCATTTTTAGATAGGGAAATCTATTAATATAATATAATTAGTGTCAAAAGCGATCTTATCGTGCGGGTCCAAAGGTTACAATTTTCAGTAAAAACTTCATTTGCGGCAGATTTTGCGTGTAAAATCTGTCAAAGTAATGACATTTAATGAAAAATAATAATAAATAAATAAATAAATAATAAATAAAAATGTGACCTGTGGACACGCACGATAAGACCGCTTTTGACTATGTACAGCCATAACGTTACTGTAATATTTTTAACCTGCTCTGATTCTGTTTAGCCCGTTTTGGCTATTTCTAGTCACTTTTGGTTAGTCTCTCAAACAACTTTCCGTTAGTTCCAACTTATTGATATGTAAACATCTTACGCGGCGGTATGAGGGTAAATCTCGGCAAATGGGACGAAAATGTGTAAACTGATTCTAGCTACTAGGGCGGTATTATATAGTTTTGCCATTTAAAATCATTTTAAATGGATTTTAGATGATATAAAAGCACATTTTAAATTAAACGAACAGTCAAAAGTAATATTTATTAATTATTATATTCGCAGTGTATTTGGATCCATAGCACAGCTTATTTTTAATGGACGGTTGAATTTAAAATGAATTTTCACTTCAAAATCCACAACAAATTCGTCAGAAGCCACGGCTATCGTCTTAAAAAAGTACGAATTTTTGGGTTTTTATACAATTTTGTCATTTAAAATCGTTTTTAAACGGATTTTAGATGATAAAAGAGCATATTAATATATTAAATCAAACTAACTGTCAAAAGTATTATTTAGATGCCCAGACGTTTAAAACAATATTGAGTCATAGCCCTCTTCTAAAATTTGCAAAATTTCGTTATTGACATTCCCAAATCTAAGGATGTCGGCCCAAGATTACTAGGTAAATAAGCTGTGTCCATATGTTGATGTTATTTCTGATGGCATTAGATTATCGTGTCGAATTTGTGCAGTGAATTAATCCACTCCGAAGCTGCCAGTAAGTATTATTAAATAATCCTAACTAATATTATAGATGCGAATGTGTTTGTTTGTTTGTTTGTTTCTTACGCTTTCACGCATAAACTGTTTCAATCATCATGAAATTTTGTACAGATATTTTCAAGAGTGTAGTAAAGAACATAGGTTTAGCTTTTACCCGGGGCTTCGTTCGCGTTGATTTTTTATTATTTTAAACTTGGTTATTAAACGTAATTTTTATTCTATGACCAAGCTAAAACGTACAGGCAACGGCCATAGCATGTTGAAAATGCCAGTTCTCGTCCGATCACTGAAGTTAAGCAACGTCGGGCAGGGTTAGTACTTAGATGGGTGACTGCTTGGGAACACAACGTGCTGCTGTCATTTCTTTACAACCGATGTCGTTATGGGATATGTTTACACATCAGTGTCTCGACTACTAGCAGATTCGCTAATTTTTTTAAGTCATTTGAACTGACTCCGATACGTTATAATCAAAATTAATATTCTTAGTTAGTTTGGTTAGCCGCAAAAATTTGGTTTGTTTTAACTTACTTTAATTTTTGCAATTTATTCCGATACGGTTTAGCCCGTTTTGGTGCTTTTGGTTACTTGTGATTAGTTTTGGTTAGTCATTCAATAATTAGCTTTCGGTTAGCTTTAGTTAGTTTTAAATTATTTTAGTAATTTGAACCGCTTCCGATACGTTATGGTTAATTTTAGTTAGTCGGCAAAATTCGGTTAATTCAAGTTCGTTTCACCTTATAAGCTTAATATTTTTAATCTGTTCTGATATGTTTTAGCCCATTTTGATGCATTTGGTTACTGTTGGTTAGTCGTTCACTTTCGGCTAATTTCAGTTAGTTTTAATTTATTTTAGTTATTTAAACCGGTTCCAAAACGTTATAACCCATTTTAGTGTTTTTGGTTAGTCACCAAAATAAGGTTAATTTGAATTAGTTTCAACTTACTTCAATATTTTTAATTTTTTCGATACGTTTTAGCCCGTTTTGGTGCTTTTAGTTACTTTTGGTTAGCTGTGGTTGGTTATTCAATCAATTTTCGGTTACTTTCAGTAAGTTCCAATTTATTTGAGCCATTTGATTCCGATACGTTAAAACAATTTAAACGTTTTTGGTTAATAATGTAGGTCGTCGCAAAATTCGGTAAATTTGGGTTAGTTACTTATTTTATTCGTAATCTGTTCCGATACGTCTTAGCCCATTTTGGTTACTCTTGATTAGTTTTGGTTCAACATCTTTTGGTTAAGTTTAGTTAGTTTTAATTAATTTTAATCATTTGAACCGGATCCGATACGTCATATCCAATTTTGATGTTTTTGGTTAACTTTAGTTAGTCGCCAAAAGTCGGTTAATTGTTAGTTTCAACTTGTTTTAGCCCCTTTTGATGCCTTTGGTTACTTTCGGTCCATTTTGGTTAGTCGGTCAATCAACTTTCGGTTAATTTCAGTTAATTTTAATTTATTTTAATCATTTGGACCAGTTCCGTTACACTATAACCAATTTTAGAGTTTTTGGTTAGTCACCAAAATTCGGTTAATTTAAGTTAGTTTTAACTTACTTCAATATTTTAAATCTATTTCGATGCGTTTTAGCCCGTTTTGATGCTTTTAGTTACCTACTATTGGTTAGTCGTTAAGTCAAGTCTCAGTAAAGTTCAGTTAGTTTTAATATATCTTAGTCATTTGAACCGGTTCCGGTACGTTATAAGCAATTGTAATGTTTTGGTTAGTTTTAGTTAGTCGCCAAAATTCGGTTAATTTGGGTTAGTTTTAACTTACTTCAATATTTTAAATCTATTTCGATACGTTTTAGCCCGTTTTGGTGCTTTTCGTTAGTTTTGGTTAGTCGTTCAATACGCGTTCGGTTAGTTTCAGTTAGTTCCAATTTATTTTAGTCATTAGAACCGATTCCGATACGTTATAATCAATTTATGTTTAAATAAACAAGCTAACACGATCTCTCACGCGTACGACGTTATGTGTGGCAAATGTAGCATGCACTTTTTCACGATTTGAGGCCCTATTTAGAAAAACAGAAACATTTTCAATGTTAAAACAAAACGATAACCTAAACCCGCAAGCGCGACTATGCAACAGATCTCTCACAGGGTACATGCTCGTTTATTGTTGCAACGTTGCGACCTCCGCCCGACGGTCGTAAAATATCAGTATATTTACGACCGTCGATCGCGAACCTCTGTTAAAATACAGCTGCTTCAAATGCTCCGCGTAACGCGCGTATACGAGCCACAATGAGCACGTTTTGTGCCGGGACGCTGTGTCCGCATTTAGAATAAGCGGCATTTTGCGAGCATTTCATACCAGATTTATTGTTAAATATTAAATATTACTTTAAGCCGCTCACGTTGGTCTGTTTTCGAATTAGTGACTGACGTCACTGACTATTATTTCCGTCTCAAGGTATAGTTTACATATACTTTGCCAATATTTAACAGATGTTAAGAAAATTCTAAATGTCGCATTATATTTTTGTTTTCCGTCATCCATGGCAATCCATGATTGTGCATTGATATATTATGCTGGGCGGCATCGTTAGAGGACGCGAAGCTGATATGACTATTTTGAGTATTAAAAAACGTAAGGATATAAATAATAAAGATTTTTTTAGAACAGTGTTGTGTCGTTAATTACTGCTCATAAAATCCATTTTCCGATGATGCTTATGATATAACGGAGGGCAATTTATACGTCTTATAATAAAATAAAAAAAATAATGAATAAATATGTCATTACTATTATCAGGTATATTTTAAAGCTTAGTGATCACACACTATAAAAAATTAATCAAAATGATTTTACACATTCTTTTTCATTTACAGCGGCAGCTCACTACAAAGAAAACGCATATTTTTACGAAAAATGTAAAATTTTAAACTTTTCCTAAAAATAAACATAAACAATTATATATTTTTGAAAAGCCCTTAAAGAAATGAATAAGATAAGAAAATAATATACAGGGTGTGCTATTAAAAAATCACTAAGTTTGGTCAAAATCTTAAAATCCGTAACTCCTGGAAAAAAACTGAGTACGCCACTGAATTCTACATAAAAAAATTTATTAGGCTCCGTTTTTACGTTATCGACATCTTGTCAAATTATCGAAATATAGCGGAGACTGGAAAGATTATGATTTTCAATTTCACCCTGTATATTACAAACTAAGGAGGCTATAAAAATTTGGCTTACGGCAATGAATTTTTCACAAAAAAATAGAACAGTAAGCCGCAAACCGCATCTTTCTATCTTTTCTAACAAGAAAAACACACGAAAATTGGACACCCTGTACATAAAACTTTACCTGCAACTCCTTTTTAATGATCTTATCCACTATTCGGTCTCTGTACTGTTAACACGGAAATAGGGAGTTCCTTGAATACAGCAATCAATTCGAGCTTGCTGAAGTCGAAGGTACCGGCCAATCAAGGGTTCATGAAATATTAAGACCTATATAATTCACCTCTTTATATTGGAGCTTTATTACCGATTAAATATGACCTAGATCGCAGATTACAATTTTGTGAAGACATTTTAGATTAAATTGTCATTGAAACACGACACGAACTTTCTCTTTAAGTCCTAACAGTTATAAAAAGGCTGCACTAAGTGTTCTTAAGAGGATAATGTATGAACCGACATAATGAGCATTACAGTAATTATGAAACCTTTTTATTTATGGAGCACTTAATGGACAACTTAATTTTCCAGCTATTGATTCTCTCGACATCGATACTATTGAAGTAGTGAAACAAAATTATGTTTAAATTTTTCAATAGCGTTGTTCTGTTTTGCAATAAGTGTGGGAGAATATTCTGGAATGCCTCAATAGCCCTAATATGGATTTTATCGGGCGAGGTCACGAACAAGGGTCATGCCTACCGACTAAACTCTTCCTCTCCGGACACAGTTGGTTCGCAGTCGCAGTATCACTTTCCACTTTCTTAAATGTTTGTCCCGGAGACTGGAAGCATCCATGTCCACCAATAAATTATGTGACGTGTTAGGTTCCTTTCAATGTTTTCTCTTAATTCATAGTTCTAAGTTTGGAATAAGTCTGTGGGTCCATAGGTGTCTATTTTTGTTTTTCTGCCACTTTGGTAGCCACATTTATAGGGCCAGTTCGCTTGCAACATTTTTGTTCGTACCTTTGTGTATGGCACATTTCTCTTCTACGAGTGAGTGCATTGGTGGTGTCCTAGCAATGACTAATATAGCTCTTGTTGCAATGGTCTTGTAGGTACCGGGTTTCCTTTGCACGCTTAGCAGAACGTTTCAATATAACTTTCTGTTCATAGCTCCATAAAAAAATATTGCTAGTATTAAAGTAAATTCAATCTATTTCCCTCTCGTCCTATGTTTGGTATCGGTCTACTGATTGATGTTTCTAATAGCCTTGCTTGCATTTTCCGCCCCAGTTCTAACGTGTTATTCCATTTGCATATTTCGGTCAGTATAGACGCCTAAATATTTAAGTTGTTCTTGACTTTTGATTGTCAACTTTTCGACTTCCACTTCGTTTTTGTTTCACTGTGCGCCCTCCTGCAAGAGTCACCAGCTCGTTGTTATATGGAGTAAGCTGAGTTGTTTTGTCTGTAACCAGTTAGTTCTATCTTCCAATATGTTATTTATTGTGTCCATTAGTTTTTTTCTCATCTTTTTTCTACCACGACAATTGCCACCCCGTCTGCGTATCCCATCAGTTTAACGCCTCGGGGACAGGGATTCTTAGGATACCATCATAGTACTTGTTCCATAGCGTTGAACCTAGGACGGGCTCATGAGGTTTTTTATATTCACACTACACACACAGACACACAAAAGGAAAATCCCATACCACTCAACGAGCGGTGCGTTTTCGGAGAAGACAGTGGACGTTGGACTTGAAGTTGTAGTTTTCGGAAAAGACGTTACTCAGAAGTCCATTCTAGAGTGAGGCAGCGAGTCCCGCAACAGTGACATCCTAGGTTTTTGCAACTGAATGTTGATGAGCAGCTTGTGTCTGACGGGTGTTTCTGTTTGGTACAACTCTGGTTTAGTTTGGGTTAGAATCAAGGTGTTCGAACACCTTCCTCAATAGTATCGATAGTAGAGAGATAGATCCGCCATTTTTATTTGATGTTCAAGGCTAACAAGATCTTTAGTCAACTCTGGGTCATCCACAAGACTAACTGGGTTAGTTGGAAAATTCTGCATAGTGGATGTGTTAGTTCAGCAGAACATTTCTACAGCAATATTGTGGGAACGCCATTCGGTGATGTGGCCTTGTTGGTGTCTAGGTGAGTATTCGTTTCACTTTTCGTTGGCAAAATACCAGACCTGGCATTGAGGAAATCACTCTCAAGATAGTTAGGGAAGCCTTCCTTGAGGATCTAAGGTAGAATTTGTTGCAAGCATTTCTGCAAGAATGTTCGCTTGCCTTTGGTCAGTGGTGGGATTGACGTCTTTGAGAAACCCTGATTAACAGCCTAGGCAACTGACCAAAAGAATCTTGATCCGTCATGATAGTTGAGAAGTTTGTTTTTGATCTGCTCGTTATATCCCTCCTTGGTGTTGTCAATGATCCGCTTACACTGCTTTCTAGTCGTAATGAATATATTTCCATTATCGGATCTCAGCTCCATTTGTGGCAAGCGACATTTTTAGCATTAACCGCTCTTGAGCAGTTTTTCCCAAACCATGGTTTACTGCTTGAGATACGTTCCATAGAAGAAGGGTGAAAGCTTCCATACCAACTACTAAGGAAGGTCTTTGATTCCTAAAGCAGACATATTTCCAAGGAAAAGAAAGATGACACTCGTGAAGATTTTGCACAGGAGCCACCTCTGGCTCCTGTGTTTTATAGATCCTGGTAGGTTCGTCAACCAGCTGAGTAAGTCCGTGGCTTATAGCAAAAGTTTCGGCTTCTCGTCCTTCGTCGTTTTTGTTGGTGTTATGTATGTATGTTGAAGTGTCATACTATGACAATTTCTGCCGTTGGATAGTTTGATCTGCAGAAAATCAATTTGATTGCCAAGATTTGAGAAATGCCGTTTATATTGGTGTTTGCTAGGTTGTCTATACAAGCCACAAATGAATTTGGTTGCTCGATCTGTGCATAATTTGAGCCACATGACATCGAAGTCCTTAAGTTCGTATGTTTTTTCTCGTTGAAAACATAAATCGTCTCCAGAGTCATGTTAATTTCCGGAATAAAAGTCATATCCGGGTATATTCAAGTGAACATGTGTAGTACTTGATTTCACTTTTGTTTCTGATAGAGCTAAAATATGAGGCTTATATTATGTTAGGTGCTGGTGGGCCGAGTTAATATTTGTGTTGATGCCTCTTACGCTGCAGAAGTCCAAGCGCAATCTATTTTTTGTTTTGGAGATGTTCAGGCCTGATGGTCCCCGCAGGCCAGCCTCCTTCCTAAGATCCAAATAGGAGGCTATTTTACCTCCAGAGTATTTTGATATGGCAGGCATAGCAATATTTCTTCTTTTCCTCCCTGGGAACCGGATCACCAGGACATGGTGACAAAACATGAACTAGAGGTCATTTCACGGCACCTAAGGTAATGTCGTGGTATTTCCTCGGGTGATGCGGGTGGACCACTTCTACCACTAAGGTACTCCCATTTTCCCATTTTCCCTTATGTAAAGCCATTTTTTACTCAAGGTAGCTTGCCACCATGTTGGCAGGTTATGGAGGCTATCTGTAACTCTCCCAGTATATTCATTGATAAGCAAAGTTTAACATACCCAAATAATTTTGGTAGGTTGGTTAGCTTCTAATGTGTGGTAAGATTTAAATATTTTGATAGATACAGGCGCTTCATTATCTTCTCTCAGATAAGCTCCAAGGTTAATTTCCAAATATGTTCATTATTTATAAAATATACCTTATGACTACGACGAACAGTGCCAATGCGGACAGGTCCTTTAATCGGTTAAAAAATATTAAAACTTATAACGGCTCGAAAATGACGGAAAAATTATTAAATGATATCGCAATATACAATACAATACAATACAATACAATACAATACAAAATGTGCCTTTATTTATATTTCATGGTACAAGTGATAATGATACATTATAGGAAGGGTGGCGGTATCCAACATAGTTGCTCATTACAACCACCCTGGATTAAATAACCTATATAAATAATAACCCAAAACAATACCAGTAAAGAAACCTATTACTTAACTAAAAAGGTACCTAAGTAAAAAAGAAAAATAAATACATAGATACATTTACGTATTTAAAATAAAATAATAGACCTTTACAATGACGGCAATGCCAGATCTCCGCGATCAAGGATATATTTTTTTAACTTACGTCCAAATGAAAAATCGCTCTCCGATGTTTAACCATCCGGAATCAGATAGACTCCGAGAAACGTGATCGAATTTCCGCAGGTTGTAAGAAAATCTTAGACCGGCATTCTGAACCTTCTGCAGGCTAACCTTATCCCGCTTCACCAATGCTGGCCAAAAGACCATATTGCAATCAGACAGACCCGACACAACCAGAGAGTCGAGAGCCAGAGAGTCGACCCACCTGCGCCTCAACTCGGTAGACAATGATTCCATATGTACATATAAAAGTTTAAGTTTAAAAAATGATTTTCTGATTAGACTTTTGACACGGGAGTTAAATCTCAAATCAGCATCAACATACAAACCAAGATTAGTCACTGTTTCAGCGGGGATCAAAAGTTTACCAGTGCCTTTGATTTCAAAATTAGGATTATTAGAAATAGATAGCCTATCTTTTCCAAATATCATTAGCTGAGTCTTTGATGCATTTAAGAATAAGCCATGAGCATTTGACACCACAGCCACAGTCTCAAGATCCTGATTAATCTTTCTAGCTGCTAAGTCCAGATCACATGTTTTAAATGAATAACAAACTTGGGTATCGTTGGCATACTGGAGAGAGTTACAGAAACTCAAATATCTACAAAAGTCGGCTGTGTATAAAGAAAAAATTATCGGACCGAGTATACTACCCTGAGCAACGCCCCTGTCTATTAGAGAAAGATTAGAAATACTATGACGGAACACGACCCACTGTTGTCTATTTGCAAAGTAGTTACTAAAAAAAATCAAAGCATTATCCCCAAGTTCAAAATATTGTAGTTTAAGGAAAAGTGTTTTGTAATCAATGGTGTCAAAAGCCTTGCTGTAATCCAGCAAGGCAAGACAAGTATTTTGACCTCCATCGCAAGCTCTAAATATGTCATCGGTTACTTTCAATAAAGCCGTTGAGGTTCCAGGTAAAACATTATTACATGATAAATATTTTTTTAACTGATCAGCAACAGGTCTAAATTCAGACACAATTGAGGGGCATGTACAGGGTGTCCCAAATTCGAGCCTCATCATTGGGATCTCGGAAACTAGAACGAGGTCGGTTAAATGGAGGCAAAGTGGCGCAATTTGATGCTGATGAAAATGCCACCTTAAAAGTAAAAAAAATCCGAATACTTCCGAAGATATTTAGAAAAAAACGAACATTCGCGATTTCATTTTTATTTTTTTATGATTCTGTTTGAATAGATATAACAAAATAAATTTCCTATTCTCATTGCTACTTTTCTGTTCTACAAGATGGTGTTATCAGATTTTCAAACCGACGTTTCGTCTTTGAGCTGCCATAATCGACTTTGTTTTTTTAAATACGGCCCTGGATTTTTTATTACGGATTTTAAGAGCTTCTAATCTCCCAAAACCAATGATGTATCGCACTTATTCGAAAAAATCATTTTAATTACTTCCTGGTAAAATCTTACCAAAAATATGCTTTCTGTCTCTCTCTAACACATGAGGTCTTATGGAAAATGCCATTAATATGAATTTTTCGAATAAGTGCGATACATCATTGGCTTTGGGACTTTAGATGCTCTTAAAATTCGTAATACAAAATCCAGGGCCGTATTTAAAAAAACAAAGTTGATGATGGCAGCTCAAAGACGAAACGTCGGTTTGCAAATTTGATAACACCATCTTGTAGAACAGAAAAAGTAGCTTCGAGAATGTGAAATTTATTTTGTTATATCTAGTCAAATAGAGCCATAAAAAAATTAAAATAAAATCGCGAATATTCGGTTTGTTCCTAAAATCTTCGTAAGTGTTCGGAATTTTCAAACTTTTAAGATGGCATTTTGATCAGCATCAAATTGCACAACTTTGCCTCCATTTAACCGACCTCGTATCTCTTCTAGTTTCCGAGATCTCAATGATGAGGCTCGAATTTGGGACACCCTGTACACTTAGGCACAGGAATCACGTGTGCTGTCTTGCATGCAGAAGGGAATTTGCCCGTTGCTAAGCATTTGTTAAATATAAACACTAAATTGGTACTTAGATGGGGTATTAAGTAGAGAAGCATTTTAACATCAACATTATAAGAGCCCATTGCATTAGACTTAATTTTATAAATATGGTTTTCAATCTCCTCTGCAGTAGTAGGTTGAAAGACAAATGAGTTCCCATTATTTTCCAAAATAGAATTCCCCCTATAGAGATGGTCGATTAGATCAGAACCAGACTGGTCAATCTTAGGTACGCTATTAACAAAGTATTTATTAAACTCAGGCGTAGTTCCGATATCTAACAAATTTGAGTTTGTTTTGTTAGACGATATATTTAAATATTTTATTGGGTGCCAAAAGAAATGCTGTAGATAGGCTTTTTTCAGTTTTAACCGCCATGTTAACGAGATTACGCAATGATTTGTATTCGTTCCAGGATACGTCAGTTTTAAGCTTCCTATATTTGAAAAAGGCCTTTTTCATCTTATTTATCGTAATTTTTAACGTAGGTATAAGCCCTGAAGCAGGGCACTTTAGTTATTTTAGATGTTTTAAGAGGCGCATGAAAATCAAAGAGAGCGTAGACGTTATTGTAAAAAAGGCCAGCCTGCCATCTACATCAGTGAGGCTATAAATATGATTCCCATTAATCTTATTAAGGTCTACTAGGAAATCTGCATACTCGAAACCAGAGAAATCCCTATATGTTCGATAAATTGGTTGCAGCTTATAGCCCTGCAGTATCAAGCACAGAAAGCAATTATGTAAAAAACATGTATCTTTCTTATGTTTTAATGAATTGAAAAGCATGACTCTTTGAATCGCTTACATTTTTTAAATTGATTTGAAGTTGTGTAACTCCATAATATTGTAGCGTATTTCTGATTATTTACTTATTCTTGTCATAAATAGATTTATTTTTGATCTTATTTCAATTAATATAATTTAAATTAGAAATTTTGTTAAGTAAAAAACGTTCTATAATATAATGGTTTTCCAATAAGAATGACATGATTTTTAAACGATATGGTAATCATGGGAATAAAGATATACCTGTCACTAGTTGTCATTCATGTTCAGTATACTCTGAGGGCTTTTGGCCACACGACGATAACGGCACGATTTGCGGCGCGCGATAAATCGTACGCGATATCGTGACGATCGAAATTCCTAAAGTTTACATACAATTAAATACAGTGCTCGCCCACTGTTGAAAATATCGTTGCGGTAGGATGTTACCGCACGATGCCGCAGAAACTCGCGAATTTGGCGGTCAGAAGTGGCCCGATTTCATATCGCCTGACTTTTGAACGCAAATAGGATTAATGAGCTGCGTTATAAGATCCTTTACACAAATAGTGCACTATATAAAAATCGGCCTTTCCTATTGGTCGATCTGCATGGCACTCCGCTCGCTTCGCTCGCTACGGTGGCTCAAGAAAAGGAAACTAACTAGGTGCTAACCCAAACTAACCCAAGACATACCCAAAATCAAGAAAAAAACTGTTTAGAAACATAATCTTAAAAAAAAAAAAAAATAAAAAATAGCAACGGGGTTCGAACCTAGGCCGCCCAGGTGAGACCCAGTTGTATAAACCTCTACACCACGAGAGCTCTTGACAGAAATCGATTGCATCACGCAGACATATCGTAATGCGACATGGATCGACCAATAGGAGAGGTCGAGTTTTACATAGTGCACTATTTGTGTAAAGGATCTTTAAACGCTAATGAGCTCTAGCCGACACGACGATATCCAACGACATTTTCGACAGTGCTGCCAATTTGTGAGTAATTACTCACATTTGTGAGTAATTTCAAATCGTGTGAGCAAAATTGTGAGTAATGCCATTTTGTGAGTAAAATGTGAGTAATCGACTAGTAATTTTTTTCAATATTTTTACTTCGTCAGATGGAAAATATGAAAAAGTATTTCGCCTTACGTCATTCTTAGTTAATAATTATTTTCGGTTATTAGTGTTGTTGTTGGCAAATAGAGGATCCTGCCGGGCAGCTTTGAATGTTGGCGCTTGTAATAATAGAGGGCGCAAATGGTCGCGGAATTTCATATAGGAGACTGCACGGAATTTCGGATTTTTTTCCGGGGATCACTAAGTTTTATACCTTATCTTTGTGAACTCCCTAAAGGCCGATTTTCTTTCTCAGCTCAGCTCAATCGTCTGCCTTTTGATCTGTTATAGCGAAAAGGTGGCGACTATAGCTAGCACCGCATCGTAATTTCGGGCGTAAATTGGACGATTTTATATTTTATATTAACATTTTTTGCCTAAAAGCGTTACTAGTTATGACGTCATACATTAATGTTGCCATTAGGCGCGTGGGCGTGGGTCACTTCGTCACTCAGTTCACCAGAACAAATAAACGAAGCGGAGTATTATACATCTTTATCTTAAAAAAAATAGGCATATTAGTATTGAAATTGTCAGTAATTTCAAGTAATCGAGCATTTAAGGGTTTGTGAGTAATTTGTGAGTAATCAGGATTATATTTTGTGAGCATTATAGAAAATATAATTGGTAGCACTGATTTTCGACATTGCATGATTGCTGTGTTGTCATTCAGTGTGTACAGTCTACTACAAGCAGGTTGTTGTTGAGTTGGCATCAAAAATATTCATCCGAAGAAAAAATTCCGTATGAAGTTATGGATTTAATTGAAACAGTAAAAAGTAAGAAGTGTTTTTGGGATAAAAGATGTGATGAATATAAGGACAGGAATTTAAAAGACCGAAAATGGAAAGAGGTATGCCATTTACTAGAGCCAAAATTTGATGTCGTGGTCTTTTAATTGTTCGACTAAATAATCAAACGTTTCTCTGCTCATGCGAAAATAGTTGAAGAACTTTTCGTTTTCTCTACGTTTTTCAAATACTATATGAAACGCCCTTTCCAAATACCTGGCCCTCAGAAGGTGATGTACCCAATACTGCCTTTGAGTCCAGATATCTTGCCTAATAAAATTATTTTCTCCGATCCATCACTCTCAAGTTCACAACAACAACTGAATAGAATCATTCTGGCAACACTAAATGTCAATCTAAACAAGTTTCGAACGATTTACATTGTTGTGGGCGAGCACTCAGCGAATGAGGCGCGTTATATCGCGCGGCAATTCGTGCCGAAATTTTAAAATAATTTTACTCTTCACGATGTAAAAACACCAGCAAGACGTCGAAATGCCAATAACGTTGAGAATATTGCTGCTGTAAGAGCTAGTGTTGCTGAGGATCCAAATTTATCAATTCCTCATCGCGTTTAAGAGTTAGAGGGCAAACACGATAACTTTGTAAAAATACTTGAATTTAATCCCGTATAAGACTGTTTTGACTCAAGAACTTAAAGCACTGGACCATCACCATCGTCGGCGCCAGCGCCGATAATTTGCTGCTTCAGGGCAACTTGAAACGGATCCTAATTTTGCAAAAAAATTAATTATTTCAGATGAAGCTCATCTTTGGTAAAGTGAATATGTTAACCAGCAAAATTGCCGTTCTTGGTGTGAAATAAATCCACAACAGATTCACGAGAAGCATTTGTGTGGGCTAAAGGTAACTGCATGATGTGGTTTAGAGCATGGTGGCATCGTCGGACTATTTTTTGCAAGGAATGGTGAACGATACCTCACTAGTGCTCATGAAAGTATGACGAAATGATAATTTCAATGAACGCAACTGTTCACTGGCCTCCAAAGAGCTGTGATTTAACTCCTTTAGATTACTTTTTGTGGCGCTATTTGAAATCTATGGTATATGGAGATTGACCCCACACACTTGATGCATTAAGATTTAACATTGAACGCTGCATTCGTCAGATCCCGCCCTATTTATTACACAAAGTTATAGAAAATTGGGTTCGTTGAATTCGTTCGTGTAGACCAAGTCGAGGTGGACATTTAAACGACGTGCTATTCAAAACAAAAATGTTATCGCCTGTACTTTAAGATAATATAAAATAATATAAAAGTTCTGAAAGTATGAAATAATTTTAATTTTATTTCACTTTAAAATCATATCATTCTCATTTCACGAAAATATTTTTTTTACTCAATGATGAAATCTTGTTGGGGAAACACCCCAACATGTGTATTAACTTATCGTTTTTCATCGTATAGTTTTGTGATAACACCATGTATGCTTTTAGTATGATTGAGCCATGATTAAAACCCGAATAGATTTTTTTCACCCCAGGTAAATAGCAATTTATGCATTTAAAGCATTGTACTTGAGTTATTCCTTCCTGAGTCCAAACCCGGATTATATCCAGATTCCATCATATGAAACAATCACTCAAAAGATATCTAGTTGTCGCTTTCCGTTAAGGAAAACTTTTTTAACCGATTTAAATTTAATATACCTGTGTCTCCGTTAACGCTATGTAAGCAACATATGTCGAATAAAGAAAGAACATTTTTTTACCCTCTCAAATGCATTCACGCTCCATTTTCCTTGCCCGTAGGAAAAATCCAAAATTTAAGTTAGTTAAAGGTTGGAGTTGAAGATGTGCAGTACAAGCATTCACCCGAGAAACACCTAGCTCGTCGTAGCTCTGATGACGCCAAGATATTACGCCATTTTCTCAATTGTTTGCACAGATATTTAGAACATACCCCGTGTACTCTATATTCCCCTTTTCCAACTTTGGATTAAACGTACTTTCTCAGGACGTAAGGTAGCGTCTCTCCTGTTAGTGCCGATTGAAGAAGGTAAAATGACGGTTGGAAAATTTTGTAGTTAGACAAATCTATTCCTGTACTTAAGACTAGAATTAAGTTCGAATCCCTGGTGAAGTTAATTTGAGAGAATTGCAGAAGAAGTAAAGTAACAAGGTATTGAGTGTGAACGGAGAAACATATAGTTAAAATAAAGGAGAGTTTGATTAAATTCAGTAAAGAACGGAGTTCGTGTTAATTAAATAGAATCAAGAAGTTTTGTTAGATATTTATTAATAGTTAATCTGATTTTATGTATTTAGTTTATGTGTAAACGGATGGATGAATAAAAGTAGTTAGAAAACATTTTATTTATTGATCATATTTAATGCAATTACCTAACACCTTAGTAAAAATATAATACATGTTTCAATTCACACCCTATGAATCAAATCTCAGCTACCTATTTTAATACAGTCCGCTAACTATGGTCAGTGGTCAATTAAAAAGTTAATTACCATCCCCTCCTTTGTGGTCATAAATGATTTAATCATAATTGTTTATACTCACCACTTATGCTCTTTTAGACGAAATTTGGTTCTTAGAACAATCTAGTTCTATTGTCACTCACTAATAATTTAAATAAAAGGCGTTGACTGAGTGTGAAATAAAAAAGAACAATATGTCAAAATGCTCATTTAAAAATATACGCACCCCAAAAGGAATTCGCCCCGCTCGCCCCCAAACCCTGGCTACCCAACTTTAGGATGAGTATCTCATTACGCCGGATGTAGAAAATCCCTTGTCATTTAAGTACGTCAACATAGGCGGCAGAATATTCCCTTTTTACGGGCTTTTAGATGAAGTGCAACTCAATATTGGGTTGCATTTATTTTTGTTTTATAAAGCTATCTTGGTATCTCTGCATAAGAAATGGCAAGACAGGTTGACAGTAAAAATGTACGTGTACGTACAATTTAATTAGAATTTATTTTCACTACTAAGAATTTTCGGACTCTTGGTATATCAAAATTAGCCCAGCGCAAAATTTCCATTTCCTATTTTAATCGAACGCAATGTTCCTAGAACAATAATTGTTAGCCATATCTTTAAGCATACAACATACAAATAATTATCTGAACGGGAAAGTGCTGTTAATTTTCGAAATAGAAGCTATTCCTTATCTAGGGAATTGTTGTATTAAATATAATCACACGAATTGTTGTAACTATTTATGATAAAAAAGTCCAATTAGCTACGAATACGGCTATTTTACGCAATTCCTTTAAACCTGATTATTATAACCAGTTATTGCACGCGTAAGCATCAAGCTAAATGACTCCGACTTAAATTGGACTAAATTTGTTATTGGCAAAAATTGGCAAAAATATTGGAAAGGATAATATGAATCTATATTTCGAAGTACCGACATGGCTTTTATTATGGATTGCCGTGTCTCTTTATGTAATTTGGACTTACTATAGACAAATCCGGATTCTGAATTTTTGCAAATTGCAAAATGGACCTACAGCATACCCTTTCCTCGGAAATTTGCTGACGTTGAATAACAATAGTAAGTACTGTAATAATACCTACTCTTAATTTGGAAAATCATATGAACAAATTTCTAAAATACTTATCTGAATTCGCTAGCAAGCCCGAACCAAAGCTACAAATCATAATCTAAAACTTGAAAACCGTTACTTATCAATATTATTCAGGTATTAGGCACTTCCATCTAACATGGCATGTTCTCCTCTACCCGGCAATTGGGCTAGAGTAAACTCTTCTCAATTAAAATTAATCGATTAGAATTAGATATGTGATCAAGGATCCATAGTTCGACTCATTCACAACCGTCAATTTGCCTCTGAGCACTTAAGATTGAATTCTCTTCCAGTGATCGTTTAATCTACTGCAGGTTTACCTATTTTGATCTACATACATATAGTGGGTTTAGATAATACAAATTGCATATGGAGAATTTAAACCTTACACGACTTATATGAGTGCAAATATCGCTTGTTTGGAGTAAGGAAACTGAACAGAACCTGTTTAAAATTTATTAATATATTTTAAATTTTCAGATTTATTACAAGGGTTGATTTCGTTAAAAGAAAAGTATTTTTTGCCGGTAAATTTTTGGATATTTCGAGATTACTACTACATAACCGACCAACCTGATGAAGTTAAAATCCTTTTGGGCAACGTAAATAAAAGCTTCGATAAAGCTCCGTTTTATGACGATTTGGTAAAAGTCCTTATGGGAAATTCATTTATAATGGCTACTTCAGCGCAAGGTAAATTTTTCTTAATGTGACAGTTAGTAAATTAGATAACTATTTAATAGATGAAACATCATGGAGTATATACAACAAAATATACCAACGGGCTTCTTTTTTGTCATATTAAGCTAACTGTACTACAATAAACCTGTTAACAACCCTAATCCATCTGGGCCACTGAAGCGCTTGTCAATCAAATCATCAATTATCCTTCGCATCTTCGCCGTCCCTCATTACACTTTGTAGTATACAACTTTTTCCCAATCGGTACAATTTTTAAAGAAGTTATCTAAAAACATGGTGATTCAGCCGACCCTGGCTAGCCGCTCGAGCTGATGCGTCATTACAATTTTGTACCGATCGGTGACAAGCAAGAATCCGTAAATCGGTTCTTTCTTTTGGTTTTAAGAAGAAAAATGCCTAGAAATCGTATTTCAAGTACAGTGTATGTGTCTCGGTATGTGTAGTGATATGTCTTGCTCGCAAAGGAGGCGAAAAAAGGGAGCAATATTCATCGGAAGAAGCGAATCAGGGGGTGAGTACACATAAGATTATATGCCAAAATTTCAAATGTACGTAAATACCTGGTGCTCTTATATATATATAAAAACAGAAACTATCTCTCGTATAAAAGCATGATGTGTATAATACTAAGCTACCTTAGTATTATGAATAAATATGACACTTGTAACCCTTAATTATTTACCTAATAAAATTAAAATGGAAAATACTCTCAAACTTCTAAAACTAACTATATTAGAATAAAATAGAGTGCGAACGGGTTACAGTCAAAAATTACTAACAAACTGTTATTTATATACGAGGGCATGACAAAACATTGTTACATTTGTCGTCTGGGCACAATTATACACAGAATCAAACAATATATTCGGAATTGAAATATATTATATCGAAATGAATATAAATAATAAGCAAAAGTTAACGATACGAGCTATTCGAATCGTTCTCTAGTAATCTCGTCTAATCGTAATCGTACATCCTACCAAAACAATACTATTCAATCACAAAAAGTGGTTACATAACACAATCAAAAGTCTGACTAAGCAAATATACCGGTTGGCCTGCACATTTATTAATGTTTTACATAGAATAAAACGTTTTTACCATATAAAGGAATATAAAAAATAGAAACTAATGGTTATAATGCCTTCGTATTATTATCACGTTTTCGATAATTGATCCCCTTATGGGCCACATGTGGGATTATAAACTACAATTCGATTTGATGCAAATATTGCAAAAAACAAAAAACTAAAAGTTATATTTAATCATGATCCACTTATCTACAGGATAATAAATAAAACTTAAAAATCAAATATTATCATAATAATTTCAAAGGATATTCATAGCCACAATACTAGAGAGTTTATAAGAAATCGTACTGTTATTATTACTAAAATGTAATTATCCCCAATACCAGTGTTAAAAACACTGTCTAGAGGATTAAGGACTATGTATACTGTAATTATTGTTATTACTGCATTAATAAATTTTCAAAAAAAAACAGAATAATAAAAATAAAAAAAAGAGTGCCCTTTTCTTACGAAATTAACCATTAAAAACTAGCCACAAAGGCAAGCTGACTCATAATTTCGGAGCGACTAAAACCCAAGTTGGGTATTATTATAGCTTTGCATGCCCCACCGTTCGCTTTGCTCGCAACGGGGGATGAATCAACAAGAACTAACCAAGTGCTAACCAAAACTAACCCAAGGCTAACCCAAAGTAACCCAAAATTAAGGGAAAAAGGTAAATTAATAGAAAGTTTGCTAGGACGTAGACATGGATTCGTGTCGCATCGCGCGCAGTATTTTGGATTACAACTCGGGATTTAGCCGCTCGTTATAAATTTATCGGAATGTTATCGTTCGGCTTTGTCGAAGCGATGTATACCGGAACGCATTATTTTTAAACAATTCGTGTTGATATGAGCCGACCGGTGAGGGAAAAAATTGGAGTAAACATTGCTTGCAGGAGATGTTAATAAATAATATCAATACCTATTTACAAATTCGCATTTGCAGATGCGAATAACTTTAACTAAAATTGGCCTTCACATTTTGCAGATGTGAAGGGCCCCCAACAGCCTCTAC
This sequence comes from Pissodes strobi, assembly GCA_016904865.1. Classification (NCBI taxonomy): domain Eukaryota; kingdom Metazoa; phylum Arthropoda; class Insecta; order Coleoptera; family Curculionidae; genus Pissodes; species Pissodes strobi. Next base: position 154,742 of record MU181990.1, read on the forward strand.
GTCAGTAGGTGTATTATGTTGGAGTGGATAGAGGCACACTATATCCCTACATTTGCCGATGTAAAGGATATATGTATTGACAAAAATAAAACTGTATAGTGCTATGTATTTGCAGATACAAACACAAATAACCACCAAAAACAAATAACCACCATACTATTGCAACCCTCTTACATAAAATCATTGCATTGGAGGTAGCGAATTATTACACTCTTGGTCTCTGTTCAAAACAGAAATTACAGTATTTGCAGATACTGTAAATATGCTAAAAAATCGTTGCATTTGCAGATGCAGACGAAAGCATAACCAGGGTTAAGCAGCAAGCAAAAAGGTGAATAGTTCGTTGTATTAGCAGATACAATCGATCGTACCCACTGTCTGCAATTGCAGTTGCAGGTAGTGAACATATTCATGAACCTATTTTTCTGTTCAAAAACAGAAATTGCAGCATTTGCAGATGCTGTAACTAGGCTAATAGATCGTTGCATTTGCAGATGCAATCGATATAATAAGTAGCAAAACCAAGAAAAATCTTTTGCATTTGCAGATGCATTAGATGATCCTCTCACGCTAGCGGAGGAAATAACTTATCCGAATCAAGACTTACCAACATCAGAAGCACCAGATGGTCCTGAACAAAGTAAAGACCACGAAAAAAAAAAAAAAACGAGGAAATCATACCTGCGAGGCCAGAACTACATACTCAGATAGATAGTTTTTAGATGGTACAATCACGTATTAAAAGGACTAAAAGATAAAAAAAAAAAAAAAAAAACAGTAATATCCACCAGCTGCCAACTGTAATGTCCTCAGACCATCAAAATTAAATCTCAAAGAGAGTACGAAATCCTGCCAAGACAACTACGGTATGAATTACAGAAACAGCTATGGTCCGTGGGATTAGTGCCTTAGCCCTCCCTTTCAATAATTTAATTAGCCAACCGTCTGAACTAGAATTATACGTTCAAAATTGGCAAAAATTAAAGGTAAACAGTTCAATAATAGAGTGGGTACAGGATTATAAAATGCCTTTCAATAGGACACCACTCCGGTTAGTAAAATAGAAGACTACATAGGACGGCAAAAAATTTTATTTCAAAATACGCATTCTTGGGGAAAACTGATCTTAAAGATGCATATTTCCTTATCCCTATGCACAGTAGTCAAAAAAGTTGTTAAGATTCGTTTTTTGCAACGTACTATGCCAATTTAATTGTGTTTCATTTGGTTTATGTACAGCTCCATATCTTTTCACAAAACTGAAACCAGTTGTAAGATATGTAAAACTAAAGGGTATAAAAACTGTACTCTACTTAGTCGATTGGCCAGTTATTGGTAATTCAAAAGAGAGCTTAAAAGTATAAATAAAATTACACAAACATTACAAGATTTAGGTTTTATATAAATTCTGAAAAAAGCGTAGTTATTCCCGCGCAACAATGCTCATTTTTCGGGGTTATACAAGAGAAAAGATACCTACTGGCAGAACAGTCTATCATCTTTTACCCTGAAAAATACCTACTCACATCTCCTTGCAGAGAGAAACAACCATTGTGGAAGAAAATTTCCCTGGCTGTAGGAAAATTAGGAAGTCTCCTGAGAAATTAAACTGATTATTTTTTTATTGCAAACTATAGAACAGTGAAAAAGAAATCGATACGTATTTTTTATTTCCACTAAGATGAATATTACAAGAGCTATACCAGTTTTTAGTTTTGTACATATAGATATACTATGCATGGTGTGACGTAACAATTCATGTGTATGATTCATGTCATAAGCACATCTCACGGCGTTGTATCTGCTTCATTTTTTGGCTTATAGAAAAAAGAGAAACACGTGTTCACTTATTTTTCATGGGCTATCAAAATAAGCAATAATAATAATAATAAAAAAAAAAAAAAAAAAAAAAAATAAATAAATAAATAAAATAAAAAATTGATGAAACTTCCTTATTGTCAGGAGAGCCTTTCTATAACAAAGCGTACCTCATGAAGCGATAAAAGTGATTATTTATTCATTGACAGATAGCGCCCTCAAACAATTCGGAAATACTTACAATAAATGTGGGGAATTTGTAGTTTTGTAAACACCAACAAATATATACCAAAACCGTAAACTTATTGAGTTCCTAAATATTCAATTGTCTTCGGAGTCATCCTACTCTACCATGAACTCACACAAATCTGCACTTTCTCCAATATTGAATATTAAACAAAAGACGAAGCGGTTATAAAAGGGATTCTCAATGGAACATTTAACATAAGACCCCCAAATCCAAAGTACTCAATTACTTACTTGGGATTCCTACCCAGGTATACAGCGCTTAAAGAGCATGTACCTTCACGAATCATTAAATCTACAAATCTAACTTTAAAGCTAGTAACACTCTTAATACTAATAACGGCACACCGGCACACTGACAACCCGGAAGTAAAAATAGACAATATTTTTAAATATGAATACATAATTGAAATCAGATTCCCGGATACAATAAAAGCAGGTGGCTTAAACAGGCTTCAACCTAATTTGATATTACCTTATTTTATCAATCAACCTGAACTATGTATAGCCACACTATTAGAGACTTACATAGAACGCACAAAAGGAAAAAGGGTGCTACCAGTCAATAAAAGGTGAATAGTTTGTTGTATTAGCAGATACAATCGATCGTACCCTCCACTGTCTGCAATTGCAGTTGCAGCTAGTGAACATACCTATTTTTTTTGTTCAAAAACAGGAATTACGGCATTCACAGATACTGTAAATATGCTAATAGATCGTTGCATTTGCAGATGCATTCGATACCACAAGTAGCAAAACCAAAGAACATGTAATACTCACTCACAAAAAGCCTTATCACCCAGACAGCAGTCAAACCATTAGCAGATGGGTCAAGTTAATACTAAGAGCCAGCAGTATAAACACGGAAATCTTTGGGGCACACAGCACGCGACACGGGGCAACTTCAGCAGCTCAAAGAATTGGAGTTACATTACAAACCATTCAGAAGACAGCTGGCTCGACAGAAAAATCAAAAGTATTCTCAAAATTCTATAACAAACTTGGCGTGGGTAATCCCACTGGATTTGCATCTTGTTTACTGAACCATAATTTCTAAAGGATCATATAAATATGGAGCTACAATTATAACTTACTTACCAACTTGTTATCATATTACATAAGAATATTGGTATAGTATTAAAAATAAGTTAAAGGTTAATATCAGTTAAGCGTTAAACATGATATATGTACCTTCATATGTGTGTTATTAAATCTAATGGTTATAAATTTGAATTTTAGTTTATAAAAAGG